>CANHQG010000120.1:0-96880 GCA_947462335.1 Harmothoe impar
AAAAAAAATTTACCCCCCCCCCCCAATGCCAAGAGGGGTTGTACAACCGTGATGTGTATCAGGTAACGTGATGTGTAGTACTACACATCATGGCTGACCAATCAAACGTGATGTGTATCAAAAAAACCTGATGTGTAGTAACAATCCAACCGTGATGTGTAGTAACTAACGTGATGTGTAGTAACCCAGAGCAACTTGAATTTAGGCACCTCCAAACGTGATCTGTATCAATAAACGTGATGTGTATCAACTCCCTCCTCTAAATAGTAGGGATCGGCAGCCCAGTGGCCACAAAGTTCAGCTCAACATTAAATCAACGTTGATCCAATGTTCTGTGTCCCCATGGGAAAGAAGCAGGGCAGGCTAGGGAGGGGAGGACCAGGGCATCAACCATCTTTAAATTTTGGAGAGGAGAAAAATAATAAACTGAATTCTAGAATCTTTTAACTTGAGGAATATATCAAAATGAATTTTAAATTTTTACCTAGATCTGTAAATAAGATATTCCCACAGATGTCACACCTTTCTAAACACGTTTTGATATAGAAAAGGTCAGTGTTTTTTTTCAAAAACCTTGATACAGATCACATTGATACAGATCACGTATATTCGATACAGATTATGTTGTTTTGATACAGATCACGTTGCTTTGATACAGATCACGTTTACATGGTCAGCCGTGATGTGTAGTACTACACATCACGTTACTTGATACACATCACGGTTGTACAGGGGTCCAAATTTGTTCCCCCCCCCCCGTTGATAATAAATTACCACTCCCTTATGATGCATAAAGTGATTATTGTAACCATCTAAAAAGTTGGCCCCCTAGAGGGGGGGGGGGGGGAAATTAAATATATTGTGGCTATATATGCCCATACAATGACCATTCTTTATCCCCAAAGCCTATATAGTGGCTATACATGGCCATATGGTGACCTGTCTTTATACCCCAAAGCCTAAGTTTATTTATTAATTACAGGGGGGAGGGGGGAGATTTCACACGGAGGGGCGAAAATAGTTTATGCCCCCCCCCCCTCGAGAGCATCTGGATCGTTTCGTGCCCCTCCCCCTCGCCAAAGGCGGGGAAAAAATTTTGCCCCCCCCCCGCCTTTGATCTATAGTAGGCTCAGTCTCATGAGTTTGTAACATTTCAAACGTCTTTGACCGGTGCCGTCTTTGACCGGTGCCGTCTTTGACCGGTGCCGTCTTTGACCGGCTATGTGATTAAAATGAAGAAAAAAGTAGTCTATAGTAAAGAAATTTAAGGTTCAACTTCTTCATGTAATAAACAGTCTATGGTTGTTTTACCCAATTAAAAAAAAAAATTTTAATGCACATATTAAGGGTACCTATTGGGCTTTTTTACTTCAGCCGGTCAAAGACGTCACCGGTCAAAGACGACGCCGGTCAAAGACGTTTCAACTGTTACAAACTCATGAGACTGAGCCAGTAACATAAATATATGTTGTTGTTGTTTGTTATTTCATTTATTTTTATCCTGAGGAGATACATAACCATTATAGATTGTATTTCTTGTATTCCACAGCATTCAATATGAAAAAAAATTGATCCGTTAATCGGAGAACTAGCCACTTCCCATTTGGGGGGTGGAAATAGGATGAGGTGTTGACCAAGATATATATGATCAACCCCTCTACCATTTGTTAGTTTTAGTTGATGTTTGTTAACATAATTTGGAAGAAGAAATGTGGGCTTAGTGCCCATGGAGGCAATAGGAAGTGTTCATTGTCAGGTGTACCTAGTGTACTGACAGCCTCATAGAAATTATATATAACAAATCAAAATGAAATTAAGAAAGGATATAGTGGTAGAAGAATCAAGGAATAAAGAGATAGATAAGGGAAAGAGAAGTATAGGGAAGAAAGAGGAGGGGAAGGAAGATAGAAGTTAGGGCTAAAAAGTAAATAAATGAGGAGGGGCCACATCAGTGGCGCCTCCTCATTATTATATGTGCAAGAGCCTCAGATGTTACATTATAGGGCAGTAATTTATATAAGGTTATATAGTGGGAAAAAATATATATATGTGTGTGTGTGGATCTACTCACCCCCCTTATACCAGGGGGTCAGGCAGGGGAGGGGCAGGGGGCCGGTCATACATCAGGTAAGGACTTGATTTTCTTGTCATATTCTTTTTTCAGCCAGGTATTGAAACCTGTTGCAGTCCTATGAAGTCTTGTAGAGACTATTTGTTGGTTCCATGTAGTGGCATCCCTAAATTCTAAACTTTTCCTATATATGGGATTATGTACCCTTTTTATTTTTAGCAGAGTGGCATCATGTGCTCGTGTCCTTAGGGGTCTTTTGTCAATATTTATATCTAACAGTGAGGTGTTGAAGGCATGTTTTAAGAGATGAATTTCTCTCCTATGCTTCATGAGATATATCAATTTTAAATAATGCCTCGAAATGATGTGTCATAACATATCATACAAAAAATTTACCCATTTCTTTACTATAGACTACTTTTTTCTTCATTTTAATCACATAGCCGGTCAAAGACGGCACCGGTCAAAGACGGCACCGGTCAAAGACGGCACCGGTCAAAGACGTTTGAAATGTTACAAACTCATGAGACTGAGCCAGTAACGCCCAGGCTTTTTTGCTAAAAAAGGTCAGAAATTGTTATGCTTCCCCCCCTCAGGAGGGGTCGGACATTTTTACGCCCCCCCCCCCCAAACCCACCACCCCCCCCCCCCCGTAACTAATAAATGGACACTCCCTAAGCTATATATGCCCATACAGTGACCCGTCTTTATCCTACAAAACCTATATAGTGGCTATATATGGCCATACAGTGACCAGCACAGGTTTTAACAAGACCTCAGCTTGGCGAGTGACATGGCTATATATGGGTATCATGGGAAGGTGTGCAACTAGAAGTCCACGGTGAAGTATGGACGTGACAAATAGACTCTACATACCACCAGTGTGCACGGCAGTCCCTAGGGTATGCAGTAGCACCAGCTAGTGCATATTGTGCACACTAGTGGTATGTAGAGTCTAATTCACGTCTTTGTCATGTCCATACTTCACCATGGACTTCTAGTTGCACACCTTCCTATGATACCCTATATAGCCATGTCACTCGCCAAGCTGAGGTCTTGTTAAAACCTGTGCCCGTGGCCGTCTTGACACCATCACCCTGTTTCAGACTGAGCACTGACAAGAAAATGGCATGAAATCCGCGGAAAGAAGGTCAAGCTTGTTATGAGGAAAGACCGGACAGCCTAATATTTCTCGCAAAAAAGATGGGTTTTTCAAATGTGTCAGCGTTTTACAAAAAAGTGGTATTTTTTGGGCTCCAAAAATCCCTTACAGTAACGCGCAGGCTTTTCGGCCCAAAACAGGTTACATTTTTTTACCCCCCCCCCAATGCCAAGAGGGGTCCAAATTTGTTTGCCCCCCCCCTCCCCGTTATTACCACTCCCTCATGATGCATAAGGTGATTATTGTAACCATCTAGAAAGTTGGCCCCCTAGAGGGGGGGGGGGGAATTAAATATATTGTGGCTATATATGCCCATACAATGACCATTCTTTATCCCCAAAGCCTATATACAATAAAACTTCGTTATTACAAACTCTGTTATAACGAATTTTGTTTATAACGAACTAATTCTCAAGATTGTGCCTTTCTCCTATACATTTCTATAGTAAATAAACTCTTTTATAACAAAATGCTGATGCTCTATATTCGTTTATAACGAAGTAAAATATAAGAAATTTTAAATCATTAGTCTTATAATTATTCTCCGAATGGCCTGGCATGGCATCTGTGGAGCCATGGGCAGCCTCACACATCTATCCAGTGGTCGAAGGTGAGAGGTGGAGAAGCCACCACACACACCTATCCAGCTGTCTGAGGTGAGAGGGGTAAAAATATTAATGTGGCAGTAATAATGCTGGGCAGTTCAGCTAGATGGCAGTAGCAGGTGAGTTGTGAGTGTTTTAGGCTCAGTCTCATGAGTTTGTAACAGTTGAAACGTCTTTGACCGGCGGCGTCTTTGACCGGCATCGTCTTTGACCGGCGTCGTCTTTGACCGGCGTCGTCTTTGACCGGCGTCGTCTTTGACCGGCGTCGTCTTTGACCGGCGTCGTCTTTGACCGGGTATATAGAAAAGTTCTTTTTTCCATTTTTTTAAAATATTTTATATGTATATGATGTAATGTACTTGGTGGCACTTCTTATTGCATAATACTTTGGACAGTGCAGCTGTTTAAAGTATTATGCAATAATAATAATAAGCTGTTTAAAGTTTAAGTAAAATACCAAGTGACGTCTTTGACCGGCTGAAGAAAAAAAGCCCAAAAGGGACCCTTAATATGTGCATTAAAACATTCTTTTTAAATTGGGTAAAACAACCATAGACTGTTTATTACATGAAGAAGTTGAAGCTTAAATTTCTTTACTATATACTACTTTTTTCTTCATTTTAATCCCTACCCGGTCAAAGACTACACCGGTCAAAGACGACGCCGGTCAAAGACGACACCGGTCAAAGACGTTTCAACTGTTACAAACTCATGAGACTGAGCCTTTAGGGAGTGGTCATTTTTTAACAACAGGGGGGGGTTGGTGGATTTGGGGGGGGACCAAAAAAATTGGACCCCTTGAAGGGGGGGGACCAAAAAAATTTGGACCCCTCTTGAGGGGGGGACCAAAAAAATTACACCCCTTTTTAGCAAAAAAGCCCGCACGTTACTATAGCTCAAAGGGGTCGGCCGCGCTCATTTTCAACCTGCCTAGGGGGGAGACCGAAAAATTTGTGACCCCTTCCGCGGGGGGGACCAAAAAAATTTCGACCCGCTCGCGCAAAAATCCACCGACCCCCCCCCTGTTGTTAAAAAATGACCACTCCCTTAGATGCCACCTTCACTCAGGTGGAGGGGTGGTGACTGGGCCAGGTGGACGTTACTGATTGAGAGGTGCCAAAGCATCTGATGCCACTCCAGGGCTGCTAACTTAGAGGTGTTAAACAACCACTACCACTGTGGACTACAGCCAGCATCACGTGCATCAACTAGGTCATTCCATTCTCCAGACAGATGTTCTGATATATTACTAACAGTGTGGGAAACCATTTGACTACCACCTGCTGTGTAGGGCGCACTAGGGATAATTTGAGTGAAATTAGATGCCCCAAATGGTGCAGACCTTACTTATATCCTGATTCAGTTACACGCTGCTATTCCAGAACCTGAGAAGTACTTTGTATTTGAAATTTTAAGCATTTTTGTGTTTGTCTACCACCTCCTATGTCATCTAACAGGGGGCAGTGCAAAAAAATGGCTGACATTCAGAGTGTCCCACACTGTACCTTACTATAGGCAACCTCCGTTGTGAGAGTGTATTGACCCAGTTCATGCACTTGGCCAGCATCATGCCTGACTAATTAGACTGGCAGACTCACTCAATGCTGAACTACAGTCTACATGCCACCACCTGGGCTGGGTCCACTATGAATACAAGACCCTCAGCCCTCCACAGGCATCTCCACTCCAGACTCCAAGAAGGGTACATCCCCAGCCTGACCATCTGTATACCCAGGAGGGTTATGGTCCAGGGCAGCACCAGTCTCCAGGAACTCTTTCTACCCTCCCTGGATATGGTCACGGTCAGCACAGGTGAGTAATAGTCTTTGGTTTAGGCCAAAAGAAAAAGGTGTGTTTCAGGCAACATGGTCCAAAAATTTAGGGTAGGTAGGTCGGATTTTTTTTTGATTTTTTTTTTAATGTTGGAGGTACCTGGAATGAGTCGCGAACTGCCACATCGACTCGCTGGTCATCAAGATGACTCACTGATTCTTACTATAACTAGGAATATCATGAAATTATGGGACGTTCTTGTTAAAAAAAAGCAATTTCCTAAGGCTGGACCATTAATTAGGCTTGTGATCTGTTCTTCCTGACCAAAAAATTGCTAAAATTTCCGGGAAAAAATGAATATTTAGCAAAAAATATATATATATTCTCCAAAATCAGAAAATCTTCAAAATTCGGAGTATTTTTCAATGTACCTCCATTTGATAACCAAAAGAAAGCTTTTCATGATTTCCCCCCCCCCTCCGCCCACTGGACCACTCCACCCAGCACCTCCTAAAGAACAGCATTTTTTTCTTTTTCCTCCCGACCCCAAAATATTTCCTCCAATGGCCCGTAATCCAAGTTATCAAGATAAGGTAGCCTTAGGGGGCTTCCATCAAGAATGTACGCATATTTTCTCCAAAGATTGACTCACCCCCCTCCCCCATCCCCCCTGAAGTTCTTGTACACATTGACGGTCTAAATCTTGGAATTGCCCTTCCAGCAGCAGTTGGAGTGGGGCCGGGGCAGTTACTCAGCCCTATATATATATGACAGGGAGGGGTTAAAAATAAGGGTTTATATACATGTACACAGAATTTCTAAGAAATACTTCCCCCTTTTGTGTGAACATACTTGACGGAAGCCGCCTTATTAGTAGTTGAGTGTATCCGAACCAGAACCCGTGCATTATTTCAGGTAAATGAGCGTCTTAAATGGATTCTTTGTCCAGAGATTTGGATCTATTTAATATACAGCAGTCCAACATTTTAGCACTCCAATGCACTATATGGATATATATCTAAAACTGGACATCGACATCCATGTAACAGAAAGCTATATTTAGTAGAAGTAGAAATCCATGAATATCTATAATGAAGGAAGACACCATGTTCATGCCTATGAATATGTCTGTGTGTATGTTCATTTCAAAATTTAAGATTGCAACCATTCATTGAATGCCACCATGCTTTCAATGTAATCTCGAATTGCAGTTGCAGTAATTTGATACTAATAAAAAAAAAATCTATTCTATTTCTTTTTCATGAACAGTTGGCATCCCATAGATTCAAGATGGCTTAAAAAAATTAATGCAACTACATTTCAAGATTGCATTTAAAGCATTGTGGCTTTCAATGAATGGTGGCCATCCTAAACCTATGGGGTGCCAACTGTGTTTGAAAAAGGTATCAAATAGGATATGGACTAACCAGTTATTACGACTATTGATCGACAGGGGGTAGTACCAGCTCTCCCGCCAATGTCCATATTGAATGTCCCGATGCTTGAAATGCAATCTTGACTTGTAGTTGCATTAATTTGATAAAAAAAAAAAAATCCTATTTGATTTTTCCTTCATTCAACCCATTCAAGATGGCTACAATTTACTAAATGCCACAATGCTTTCAGTGCAATGAAAAATTGTAGTTGCATTAATTTGATATCTATTATAAGAAAATGTCTATTTGATACCTTTTTCAAACACAGTTGGCACCCCATAGGTTTAGGATGGCCACCATTCATTGAATGCCACAATGCTTTAAATGCAATCTTGAAATGTAGTTGCATTAATTTTATACTGTTAACAAAATCCAATTTAATTGTTTTTTTCATGAAGAGTTGGCACCCCATAGGTTCAAGATGGCCACCAGTCATTGAATGCCATAATGCTTAAATGCAATCTTGGATTGCAGTTGAATTAATTTGATTCTAAACAAAAACTTTCTTTTTTTTCTTTCATGAACAGTTGGCACCCCATACATTCAAGGTGGTTACCAGTCATTGCATGCCACAATGCTTTAAGTGCAATCACAAATTGTAGTTGCATTAATCTGATACTAATAAAAAAAACTAATTCTATTCTTTTTTTTAAATTCATGAACAGTTGGCACCCCATATATTTAAGATGACTACCATTCATCGAATGCCCCGATGCTTGAAATGCAATCTCCAATTGTAGTTGCATCAATTTACTGCTAATAAAAAACAAATTCTTATCGATTTTTCTTTCATGAACAGTTGGCACCCCATACATTCAAGGTGGTTACCAGTCATTGCATGCCACAATGCTTTAAGTGCAATCACAAATTGTAGTTGCATTAATCTGATACTAATAAAAAAAACTAATTCTATTCTTTTTTTTAAATTCATGAACAGTTGGCACCCCATATATTTAAGATGACTACCATTCATCGAATGCCCCGATGCTTGAAATGCAATCTCGAATTGTAGTTGCATCAATTTACTGCTAATAAAAAACAAATTCTTATCGATTTTTCTTTCATGAACAGTTGGCACCCCATAAATTGAAAATGCACCCAGCACCCAGGTCAACAGCCATATACGGACAAGTGTACCTCCCCTGCCTGTTCTCCTTCAATGCAGAGTGAAGAGGGTGGGAGGGGGTGACCATCAACAGTGCATAAACACTTTGATTGGATGACAATGCAGTTTTTATATTACAACCCTAAATTTGTGCAGCGAAAATCATCAAGAAATACTAAGTATTTTTTCCAAAGAATAGCTTTTCTAGAATGGCTCGATACTCAGAAATCCTACTGCGAATAAAAAAAAGTCAAATTCTGATTCTAAACACCTGAAAAGTGAGAAATGCTGGCGTTCACGGTTTATGTAGGAAATGTACTAAAAACACCAAAAATATGCAACAAAACCCTAATTTTCTCAAAAACTGTTCAGTAGGATTTTTTCTAACTGAGGTTCCAGTGTTTTCTACCCTCATATTACACATTGGCATAGAGAATATAATGACACCTAGTCAGGATTTTGCGCTAGAAGCAATCTGTGAGGCAAAAAACAGCCAAAATGAGCCACTGGTCTGAAGTATAAAACTGGGCATCGATCACTATAGAGCTACAAAGAGAGAGAATCGATGTCCAGTAATTATGAGGTGTTTAAGATACAATATCAGTTATCAGTTATAAGGGGGCTTCCACAAAGTATGTACGCACTATTTCTCCAGAAATAGACCCCCACCCCCTAAAGTTCTTGTACGCATTAAAATAAAGGGTTTATGTAGCAAAAATGTTCAGAAAATAGACCCCCACCCCCCCCCTTCGTGCGTACATACTTTATGAAGCCCCCTAATATAAGTTTGCAATCGCTTCATTTTCCTTGTGTTTTACACCATGGCATCAGCATCAATTGTGATTGTTTTTCCTCTGTGGTATGCGTCTATGGAGTGCTGCGCAAGCTACTTGCCAAGGTTACACATCACGACCACAACGGTTGAATTAGGGAGTGGTCATTTTTTAACAACAGGGGGGGGGGTCTGGGGATTTCTGCGTGAAAATCGAAATTTTTTTTGGCCCCCCCCCCCCTCAGGCAAGTTGAAATTGAGCGCGGCCGCCCCCTTCAAGGAGTCCATTTTTTTGGTCCCCTCCCCCCATGTTGTTAAAAAATGACCACTCCCTTAGAACATCTGATGATTGAGGCTCAAAATCAGATTTTCTTGAAAATGAGCCAGGATGTTCACAAATACCAAACTTTCGCTCCTATCTATTCCATTCCTTCTCACTCCTTCTCTTTCCCTCTCATTTTGCTTAGTTACAATTTTATTGCCCAGATATGGTCAATTGGGAATAAAATTATGCACGATTTCATTCCATCCATTGATAATACATGTACACTGTAAAATCAGGCCCGGAACTAGCTCTCTTCATGGGGCGGTTTGTTTTTTGATAAGGTGGAAGATAAATTCAATGGTGGAACTTGCCGGTTTTTCATTAAAAAACATCCAAATAATTACTCAATCTGTACTCAAAACCATAATTCGAATGAGCCATATAAATAATGGTTATATGCTTTCATGGCTTACTCTCTACAGACCTTAATGATTGTCCAATTTACAAGCCACAAAAACAGCATGGAGATAATTATCCCCAATTCCAGGCCAGCTAGGGTGGAACATTTTTGGTCCATCAGGGCTCGGGGGGGGGGGCTAGTTACAGGCCTGAAAATCTTATGGCTCAGTCTCACGACTTTGTAACAATTGGATCGTCTTTGACCGGGTGACGTCTTTAACCGGGAAACGTTATCATAGCATAAATTAGACCTATATAGTAAGAGATGGGTGGAAAAAGTCAAAGGATATTTTCACACTAAATGAAAGGAAATTTATTTAAAGTTTGTTATATTTATATGTAGGCTCTTTTACATGCATTATAGCATAATGTTATATTCCCCTACCCGGTCAAAGACATCACTTTCTATCTTATGGGGAATTTGAAGAGGTACACTGTCCAAAGTATTATGCAATTACCATCCACATATTTTCTCTAATAGTAGAGATATGGGGGGGAAATGAAAAATGAAAAATAGCCTTTTCTAGCCTCCCAGTCAAAGACGTCACCCGGTCAAAGACTTCACCCGGTCAAAGACGATCCAATTGTTACAAATTCGTGAGACTGAGCCCAATGGCTGGGCCCCATGGGACCTCCATTCTGGCGTCTCAATACCTATGGAGACTATTCAACTATCGTCATTTCCTTATCAATTGACAAGCCCTTTATCATAGGAAAGCCATTTTGTTATGAGATCTAAATGAAATACTGAATTGAGGGCTCTGTGGTAGAGCATATATGTGTTTTGATTGTTCATAATGCTCCTCTTGCAGGTATTCATGTGTGATGGCTCACAGTTATATATTTTTCACCCTATTATGGTAATATTTATTGATTAAAAGAAAAATAACAGACTCCAAATTCTTCATATAGACTTACAGGCACTTGGCACATTAATAAAACAATTGTAAAAATGGCCCAAAACTAGCTGGTAATGTATCCTTAAGCAAAATTTAGAATTTGAAGAAAATCAAATATATCCATACCGATAGGTCTAGAGGCCCTGAAGAAAGTAATTTCCCCAGATCTATGGTGTGGCCCCAGGGGGGGTCCCAAGGAACCACAGGTTCAATATGTATAGGCAAGGACAATGGGTATTGTGTCACGTTTATTGGGTTGTTTGGGTGCTCAAGTAATGACATATTAACTATGTATCACAAGTGGGGTATGGAGGGGGCGGAGCTTATTGATATAGCTTCCTTGCACTACAGCTGTGACGTCATCACAGGTGTGACGTCTAGGCAGGGTCTTGTCAATACTCTGTAAAAAGTTGGTTGCCATTTTTGTAGGTGTACAGTAGATTCTACTGTAGGTGAACAGTAGAATCTAGTGTAAACCTACATTAGATTATACTTTAAATCTATTCTACAGTAGATTGTACTGTAGATCTACAGTAGATTGTATTGTAGATCTACAGTAGATTCTTCTGTGCACCTACATTAACTATTTACAGTGTACAAGTCAGGATACAATGAGTTGATTTCTATACTCTGAGACTACCTTGTGGCATGGCCCTAGGATGTCAGTAGCCTTTTGTGTCAATATAGACTACATGCCCCACTTTGAACAGCTGTAGAGGTCCAGGAAATCCCCACGGGTCCCCCTACCCAAATAATCCCCAATCAATAGACCCTAATGTCTGGTTGAAGGATCCAATCAGGATGCTTGTTTGCCTTAAACAATGCACGGGTTCTGGAACAGTCTGGGTTAGGATCATACACTCTACTAATCTTATTTAACATCAATTTAGGTAGTGATTATTTTTTAACAGTGGGAAAACCAATTTCTAATGATGCGGGGAGCACTTTGAAGCATAAAAATGCGCTGACCTTTTGCTGAAAGACGTGACTTTTCCGTCATTTAAAATTTCGCTTTTCATTTATTTCAGATAATTGACTACTGTTTTTTACAGATTGCACATATTGGTGTTCCTTTTGTGTTTCCAGAAACCACATATTGTTTTGTCTGTATACTCAGCCCTAGTGCACCACACTGTAAAAAATAGATGTACTTTTTACAGATTCACTCTGTAAAATTTAACGCTGATTCACCGTTATTTGGAATACAACGAAGCATCGTAAATATCAGCCATTTCACAGTGGATCCTTGTTCAATGCTAACCTGGTTTGGATTACAATGATTCAACGTTAATTTAGCCTCTAATGTCAAATCCCAGAGGGAGCCACATATAGTGGATCTTGCCATAGATAGGAGGCCTGGTTTGTAAGAAGATTTTTCTGGAGAGTGTGAGCCCTTGAAGTGGAGTATACATGTTGAACTAATGGTAATTTTCAATTAATCTATATATGTTTGACGATTTAACGATTCAATCTTGTGATAGGTTTGACAAAATACCATGATCACTTGATAATATCCAGAAGAAAGTAGCTGTCTGGATCTATACACCTATTTTGTGGTAACATACTATGCATATATCCTCACCTCTGGAAACTCTGCCTTGTATCAATCCTATAGAGTAAAACCTCTTGTATAGGCCAGGGCTAGTACGCAAGTCAGATCGCCAGTGTGGCATATAGGATAAGGACAAAGTCAAAGTATGGCTTATCCATAAGTTTTTAGATGTATACTACAGTAACTAAAGTCACCATAATCAGACTCCCTGTGAGGCTTATCGAATATTCTCTGTATATTTGAATCCTCTGAATCTATTAATGGTGATTCTACATAAAATTAACGGTGATTCAACGTAAAATGAAAAGTGATTCTATGTAAAATCAACAGTGATTCTGCGTAAAATTAACGGTGACCGTCACCGTTAAAAAAACAGTGAAAGTTATGTCCAGAAAGTTGCCGGTGATTCAACGTCATTTTGACGACATTTTTTTTACAGTGCAGCCCACAGGCCTGCTGCTCCAACTGTCTCCAGACTGCCAAGAATCCAGCATCCACAGAGCCTGCCTGTACACTGATATTCCTAGGCTCCCTATACGACCAATCTCTCAGTCACTAGTACCTAACCTAGTTAGTCATTTTTTTGGCTCCCTATACAACCAACCTAGGTAAGTTATTATTGTCAGGTTGGTCAGTACTGACCAACCCACCTTAGTCTTTTAATTTCTAAAGGGAGCCGCTGAGTGGTCATCATATTATCTTATAGGTGGCGCCAACTACTGGTATAAAAATACAACAACTAAGGTATACACCAATGATGAAACTAGGTTAGCCACTATTATTATACGATTGGGGCTCTGATCGTGCTTTTTCTGGATAACTCAGTTCTGTTATCACACGATAACAGCACGATTGAGGTGAATATTTAGAGTTAAAATCCTACGTTTCGTCGGAGGATCGAACCCGGGGCCGCAAGACTATGAGTCCAACGCCCTATCCACCAGGCCGTGCTGGCCATTCAGAAGGAGGGGGTAAAACAAGAAGTCTACAGACACATTCTCAGGCCTCTAGCTCTTATATTAACAGAGTTACAGCAATTTTTACACTTTTTGTTATAACTTCTCCTAAAATCAAATTATTTTTATAATTTTTTTTTTACAATAAAGGAAGTAGTTGGACTTTACTTACCTATTCGTTAAAATAATTCTAGGGATTTTTTTTCACATATATATACGCACTTTAAAAATGGTACGTTTCCACCCAGATTCGATCCGGGGGCCTCTGGTGTGTGAGGCGTACACGCTAACCATTCGGCCACGGCGGACATGGTACCCGGGAGGGGAAACGCTGGTTAGGTTCCAGTCTATATAACGAATGCCCCCGCGCGCTCAGGTGCCAAAGCCTTTTTGTATCGCGTCCTCTCATTGGCTGTCCCGTTTTAACTCCACCAATCAGCGAGCAGGTTGGTGGGATGTCAAAATCAACATGGCGCCCACCTTACTCGATCTAGTCTACCTATATATCCTTCAAAATGGCCAAATTAGGACGAATCTAAGGTATTTAATCACATTTGAGTTGAAAAATCGTATAATAAACCTAATAATATATGGATAACGGGCACACTCGGGGCTGTATTCCTATATAACACCCTCGGTGCTACGCACCTCGGGCGTTATATAGGTATACATCCCCTCGTGTGCCCGTTATCCATATATTATTGGTTAACTGACTGACCCCTCAGTCATTTTTGAATATAACTTTGCCATTATGACTAACACACATATGACGAACGTAGGATAGTCTGTACTGACCAACCCTTTCAACCTATGGACTTTCAGTGTAGGCCCCAGAACCTGCTTCCAACCTGCTTTACCAACTGTCTCCAGCTTGCCGGCGGACCTGCCCCCAGCCTGCCCACACTAAGAGATCGACCTGTCTTCACCTGGTCCTCCTCCAATAACAGAAGAAGTCATTCTATGAAGAAATATAGGATAGCGGCACAAAGCAATCAAAATGTCGCGAGAAATTGTTGGATCATTGTCTGAAGTACAAGGATTGAACTCTACATTTTCTAGCCTTCAAACAACTGAAGTCAGCTCCCAAGTAACTGAAGTCAGCAGTGGATTTATTATGAAAGGCCTAATGACCATTAAGGATGGCAACTCAACTGATCTGGTAGATATCACTGATAGCAAGGTCTGGGAGACTCATGAGTATATCATTGTGGTGTGGGCGCCTATTCTCTTCTGTTTCGGGGTACCATGTAACATCTTATCTGCTATGGTGATGATGCGACCCCACTACAGGAAGAGCAGTACAGGCGTCTACCTATTCTTTTTGGCCATATTTGACACAATATTCCTGACTATGAACAGCATCACCAAAAGCTTCATCAGGACCCTAACTGGTGTGGACTTCAACACACTGTCCACGTTCACTTGCAAACTCTACGTTTACCTCCTGTTTACCTCCAAATGCCTCAGTGCCTGGTTCGTAGTGGCCGTGACCTTGGAGCGGTTGATTGTGGTCTGCCTTCCTCTCAAAGTGAAGGTGATCTCGACGCGGTCTCGTGCCTGGATTGTCTCGTTGTGTATTGTACTAGGCGTGTATGGCTGCCTGGCCTATATTCCTTACATCTACGGGTTGAAGGCATCCCGCAAAAATAAGGACAGTCAGAACTGTACGGTCAATGTGAATCGGGACCTCTTACAGATGATTCATAAAGTGGTGGATCTGATAATATACAGTGCCATCCCATCTTTCAGCCTGCTTATACTGAACACCATTGTGGTAGTAACCGTTCTCCACAGTCGGCAAATCAGGACAACCTCAACGTCCAGAATGGATCCCGAACTGCGCAGAATGACAGCAACCCTTCTGGCCTTGAGCTTCCTGTTCCTCTTGTGCACTTCACCCTTGGGGATCTTCCTTACCCTGTCTGCCTACACAGACTGGGTATCAGGGATCCCAGAGAGAGATATCATCTACTTCAGTCTCTACTGCGTTCAGCTCACTAACAGCACTCTTAACTTCTGGGTGTATTGTCTTAGTGCACCTGTGTTTCGCAGAGAGTTGGTTAAGATATTCAGGTGTGGAAACTCCAAGCCCAAGTGTCAAAACAGAAATCGAACTGACGACTCTATTGAGACAACTACAGAGATTAGCTAAGGCCAAAAAAAATGTAAATGTGTTTTTTAGGTTACATGGTCTAAAAACCTAGGTAGGGTAGGTTGGATTTCCTTTTCTTTTTTTCTTTTTATTAACTTTAGCCTGAAATGCACCCAAATATTGACTCACAAACTTCAGCGCTGACTCGCCGACAATAGGGTTGACTCATAGACATTGAATTAACTCTGTAATAGCTCAAAATTATTTAAAACATTTATATTTTTTTCAAAATGTCTAGGGTAGGTCATGTTTTGCTAGATAGGGTCGGGTAACCTGAAACACTTTTTTTTAAATTTGGCCTAAACTATTGGAGGGGGGGGGGGGGCTCAGAATCTTTGCAGCTAACTGGCCACTTCCGCCCGACAGCCCAACCCCCCCCCCCCCCTTTCACGCAAATACGTGATAGCTCTCCTGCATGGGTGTGCAGACAAACGTTCTGAGTGCAATCCTAATCTATAATCTTAAATCCTAATATATGATCTGCGACCTAGCGTCACATACTCAAACTATGCTACCTGAGGTTTGCCTTCATGATATATGCGGCATTGCCCCATGCCCAGATAAGGCAACATAAACATCTAAAAGAAAAGAAAAGGAAGACGAAAAAAGGGGCAGGGGGGGCAGAGCCCCTCATAACATACTAGTAAACAAGCCTATCCAGGCGCGGATTCAGAGGGGCGGACCCAGGCCTAGTACTCTGTTAACTTACTGGTACACTATGTCAAAGCAGCATTGCCTTACCGTAAGTTCTTGGGTAGAAGCCGCCACTATAGTACACCAGTCAGATCGCTAGTGCGGCTTATAAGTCAGCCCACAGTTAGGGTGCGGCTTATTCGCGAGTTTTGAGATGTATTTTACAGTCCTAAACTCTCCATAATCAGACCCCCTGTGCAACTTATGGGATTCCCTCAAGTTATGGGGCGGTTTATGTGTGAGTTAGCCTTATAGGGGATAATTTACGATAATCAAGGAGCATTAAAAGAGGTCAAATGACTTTACTCAAGATGACTTAAAGATACATTACCTGCTAATTTTGGGTGATTTTTATTTTCATTATGTTTCCATATATCAAGTGCCTGTCAGTCTATATGAGAAATTTGGAGTCTGTTATTTCTCTTTTAACCTGTGAATATGGCCATTATAGCAACTAAAAGATATAACTGCAAGCCACCCGAAATGGAAACCTGCAAGGGGGCCATTTTGAACAAAACACATAGGCTTTCACAGTGAATTCATAGGTCTACCAGAGAGCCCTCCAAGCAGTATTTCAATTGGATTTCATAACAAATGGCTTTCCTATGATAAGGGGGCCTGTCAGTTGACGAATGAAAGTCTATATTGGGTTTATTTCATAACTTGATTTTGGGTTGATTGAGGTGGTAATGTATCTTTAACATTTTTGAAAGTTGTCAACTGCTTTAGACACACTCCCTAAGTAATGATGTCCGGGAATGATGTACATACTAATCCTTCCCTGAATCTCCCACTAATATTAATATGGTATTGTGTATATAAGTATGCACATGAGGATCACAAAACTAGATCAAATTTTATGAGACCATGTACAAAATCAGTTTTGACATGTGATTGTCCAATGGGTAAACCTGCAATCTCAATCCTGAAAGTGTTAAATAGTAATAAGATAAAGAATTTGATTTAAAGCATCACCTAGACTTTATAAACCCGTGTATTTTGTGATATAAATGGCATTGTACTTTTGTCCGATACCGTACCGTCGTGTTTAAGCGGCCCGACGCTTATACCTTTGGAGGAGTGTTTACCCCCGACGCATATACAAGACAGGCGCTTATTCAAGATCCAGTTTTAGTGCTTAATAATAATTTCAAGACCCTCATACCCCCCGCGCTTATACAAGACCGGGGCTTATTCAATACCCAGCACTTAAACGTGACAGTACGGTATGTGATATTTTATATAATGCATAGATTTTACACTCGCTATTCTTATATGTAGTCAAGAATATCATTAAAAAATCTTCTGTGAACTTGATCCAACTTCGTCGTTTGATTCTCATTGGTAAACATGTAATCCCCCTGGAGTTATATATTTATTAATAAAGTTAAATTGTTTTCAGAAAAAAACTGTTCTTAAAAGACTAGAATCCAATACCCGATTTGGCCATTTGGTCATTAGCCATGTCATGTTACAATCGCATGTTCCTAACCTTCACATAGAGAATACCGGTAGACAGTATTATGACATATAAAATGACATTTAGGGATACTACATGTATCTATGCAGAGATCAGAAAAATTCTAAATCCTCTTGGGTAAATTGTTGCCCCTGTTGTTCAATAATGATCACTCGCTAAGTAGAAGATAACTTAAAACAGATTGAATATTTCAGTTGGAGGGCATCTAAAAAGCATTGGGTTTATGTCGAGTTTGTCAAGGGAATTTGATATAAGAATTGTATGGACATATGGTTTATATTAGTATTCATGGGTTTTTATTTGGACCTATTGATTTCTTTTGGTACTTATGGATTTTTATCGGTACATTTTTACCTTTTATGTTTGTTTATGTTGGTAGGGGAAGGTTGCCAAAATTGGACCGGCTCGTAAATTGGACCATCCCTGTTTCCCTTAGTTACACTAAATGGAACAAAATTTCAGTTGTGCAACATTTTGGGTAATTCCAAGTATATTCTCATCAAGTAATTTTTTTTTTGTGTTGGGGTCAGTAAAATGGTTCTTTTGAGGGTAAATGATTTTGGGACCTCCTGATCTTATTTTTCTAGTTGTTTACTTAAGCCTTCCCCGTTGCTAGGAAACAGTTTTTGGACCAAAATCCCTTCAGATGGTAAGCAATAATATTTTGTTATTGGGTAAAAATTAAAAAAATTAAAATTCACTGATAGGCTTTGGGGGAGAGAAAGTTGATGATAAATATGACAAGGCGCCTAAATTGGACCACGAGAAGTTTCCATAATTGGACCAGGTCCAATTATGGAAACTGGCAATTTTTGACTGGCAGGAGTAAAAAATTCGACCCTGAAAAAATTTCTCCCGAGAATATCTTGCCATATGGAGTTAAAAGATGAGCACTCCCTTAGGCCATTTGAGTCGCATACAAGCTGTTGCTGTAATTAACAGGACGTATCTATGAATCTAGGGAGGAAAATAACAAAAAAATTATATCAATTTTTTTTTTTTTAAATGTCCCAAATTCCTTTTTTCACAGAGGTACTACCCATAATATGTAGCTTATTGGAAAGATAATTATAACGAGGAACTACACATCTGAACATATACCTGAAAGAAAATGATTTAGACCCTAAGAATATGTGAGAAAACTAACTGAATTAAGCATTGGTCCAATTTTGGATACCCGGTGGTCCGATTTAGGCACCCGGTATCCAAAATTGGACCGGTTGCATTCTTTTTTCATTGGCTTGTGGCAGCTAGAATAATTAAAATCTCAAACTTTTTTTTTTATAATTAGAAGGCCTTTGACTAGGCTTACCCTTCATACAGTTTTCATATTCAAATTACTAGAAATAAACGCTACACAGCTAAGTGTTCTTAGGGGGTCCAATTTTGGCAACCTTCCCCTACCTTTGGGTTTCTATTATTGATACGAAATCCTTACACAGTAGTCCGACCACATTTTCACTGTATATTTTAAAGATACATTACCAGTTAATTTTGGGTGACTATTTATTTTCATCATGTTTCCATATAACAAGTGCCTGTAAGTGTATATGAGAAATTTGGAATCTGTTATTTCTCTTTTAACCTGTAAATTTGGCCATAATAGGGTGCAAAATATATAACTGCGAGCTCGCAGAAATGGGGAAACCTGCAGGGGGCCGTTATGAACAATCAAAACACATAGGCTCTCACAGTGAATTCATAAGTCTACCAGAGAGCCCTCCAATCAGTATTTTATCTAGATTTCATAGCAAATGGCTTTCCTATGATAAGGGGGCCTGTCAGTTGATAAGGAAATGACAATGGAAGTCTATATTGGGTTTATTTCATGACTTGATTTTGGGTCGATTTAGGTGGTAATGTATCTTTAATGTAAATGTGTTCAATACCCCCAGTACAAAGCCTATATCACGCCCCAAACCCTTTACCAAACTCCTGGATCCGCCCAGGATGTTCTTAAAACACACAAGGTGGCAGCTGTGTGTAGAGACATTCCCACTCATGTGCCCATTAGGCCAGACCACCATCCAAGAAAAAAGTTGGTCAATGGATTTCGCGCACCTTATTTTCGGAAATGGAAATTTTTTTTTCTTTGAAAAAAAAATTGTCAATGGATTTCGCTCGCTTCATTTTTTTCAAAATTGAGAATTTTTTTTTTTTTCAAATTTTCTTCCAGTAATTCCCCTAGATCAACAAATCAATTTTTATGTTAGGGGTCCACTAAGAACTTTTGTCGGAGGCTGGTTTTAAAAAAGAATTGTCACTCGCTCTAGTTTTCCACCAACAAAATCCATTGACAAAAAAGAATTCTTAAATATTTTTTTTTTAATTTCGCTCGCTCGCTCGCACCATTTTTTAAAAAGTGAAATCCATTGACCAACTTTTTTTTTTGGTGTGGCCTTAGTGCCTCGATTCCTGTACAGGGGGCAGCACATCCCTCCAAACAGAACTCAACAATGACACTTCGCTGGTGCCCCGTCCATTATCAAGGACGCAGGTCCCTAGTACGAGGTCACACTCTCCAGCGTAGGTAACTCACCAAACATCGGCGCCTATGATGGAGAGTGACAGATGACGTCACAGATCACGTGACTGCGCTAGTATCTGTGGGTGTTTGATTGACAGCTGACCAGCGAAGTCACTTGTTAGCGCTCTAAGAGCTAGTACTAGATAGCCAGGGCCTGCGGGTTAGCCCCCGGCACCCGTGGGAACCAGCGAACAATGACACAAGTAAGAAACATTTGCATTTCCTGGGACAAGCACAAGCCGTGTAGACAAGTTAGACACAGGAGATCCTGTATTTCATCAACTTCACTACAAGAAATGACAAGAAAATTTCAAAGAACGTTCTAAAAACGTTCTGAAATTCTTGAGTTTTGACACGATCGAGAATTCTGCTTGAGATTTTGTTTGCAGGGATGTTTCTGGTTTCTCCCAACAGAGCTGTACATGTGGAACTTGCTGTTATTGAAGTATTTACGACTCTTGGTAACTGGGAGTTTTAAAGTATAAATTAGTTTTAATCAATTCATTGATATATATTTGAATGTAAAAGAAAAAACACAAAAAAGGTGTCCATACATGTGCCTTGACTGTTAAAACAATAAACAAATTTGGAAGTATGTACCAATTTCAGAAGAAGAAGAATATTCAGGGATTTTGGCTGATTATCAATAGCAGTTAGGGAGTGGTCATTTTTTAACAACAGGGGGGGTTGGTGGATTTGGGGGGGGGGACCAAAAAAATTTGGACCCCTTGAAGGGGGGGGGACCCAAAAAATTTGGACCCCTCTTGAGGGGGGGACCAAAAAAATTGCACCCCTTTTTAGCGAAAAAGCCCGCGCGTTACTATAGCTCAAAGGGGTCGGCCGCACTCAATTGCAACTTGCCTGAGGGGGAGACCAAAAAAGTTTCGACCCCTCCCACGGGGGGGACCAAAAATATTTCAACCCGCTCACGTGAAAATCCACCGACCCACCCCCCCCCTGTTGTTTAAAAATGACCACTCCCTTAATCCTGGCCACTCCGGTTGGAATACTAACTTTAAGCATCAGTTTATATTGAGTTTTTATAAATGAGAGTGATGCATGTCAAATGATTTATTGTTTTGGACGTATTAAGCGCACAGTGCACTTAAAAAATTATTATGGACACCTTTTAGTAGTTAAGAGTTCAATTGGGGTCAAAATTGAGATACTTTTGGTCATTTCTAGTATAAGAATCAGCCAAAAAACGGTGTTTGTGTGCTTATTAGGGGGTGTGCGCTTATTACGTCGAATACGGTAATCCCATTTTCAGTCTTTGCGAAAACATGCAGGACAGTGGCAATGTCCTAAAATGCCACCGGTCCAGCAGATTGACAGGTGTAGCAGGACCGAATTTCCAGTAACATGTTGGGCTTTTCTGAACTAAAGTAATTTAGTTTGTCTCTAAACATGAAATATGTTTGTCAATATACAGTATAAATCTATGTATTTATCCTGATTTAGCCATAGATGATTACAAATGAAATGTATTTTCAATGGACAAAATATTTTATACTTAAAGTATATAAATTGTCAGATATGTGGCTATCCGGTCCTTCAAAGATGATGCCGGTCCTGCAACATTAAAATCTTGCAGGACCGAATGTCCTGTGGGATGAAAAAGTTTTCGCAAAGACTGCATTTTTAACATTTCACAGATAAAATTGTGTTAAGAAAACACTCATCTCATGGACCACACTCATCTAATAGTTCACCACTCAGTGACTCTAACAGTGATACCTTTTGTAAACATATCAAGCAGCAGATTATATTCAGGTTTATCGATTTTTATATTCAGTGTCTATGAGAGCAATACATATTATCTTTAACTGTACATACAATATCATAATAATGTCTCTGTATGTTCCAACTATAAAGGGTATATTACCCAGGGCATCCAACTACTTGGATCCCTCAGATCAAAAATAAAATACTGCACAGTGACTGGAATATCACATCTTAATTACACCATAATCTATATCTGTACAATTTCACATTAATATAAGTGACACATCGTTTTGCCCTCTTGTACACACAGTATGTCACAATAATGTCTCTGAATGCTCCAACTATAAAGTGGGTATCACCCGGAGTATCACACGGCTTGGATCCCTCAAATCATTGGAAATAAGATACCTCACGGCGACTGTTATATTATACTTTGATTACATTATATCTGTAAAAATGTACAATATTATGATGATATTATATAAGTGAGGCCTCGTCTTGCCCTCATCTACACACATTACATTACAATAATGCCTGCATATCTTTTCTGAGGATCCAAGATGGGTACAATTGACAAATCAACAATACCGTAAAACCCAGACTATAAGACAAATTTTATTTGGCGTTTTTATTTTCTATAAGCCGATTTTTTTTTCTGTGGTTGGGGGTTTGGCTTATAGGGGGGGTTGATACATTAGAATAAAGAGAAAACGATTTTCGAAGCTAACTTTAGTATAGGACACATTTCTGTCTCTAGTTGGGGGTTCGGTTTATAGGTGAGGTCGTCCTATAGGTGGGGTTTTACGGTACTCTATTTAACCATTGTGACAAGGTACAATACCTATTCCTTTAAAACACCAAGTGACAAGAGGGCTGGTGACAAGGGACAACACTTTTATATGTTATATGTAAACGTTTTTTCTAAGGCTCTTTAGTATGACATAACGTTATGTAAAATTTAAAACGTTATTTTGACGTAAAATAACGTTTTTTGTTAGCTGGGACATGGTACACACATGCTGATTAGACTGCCTTCTCTGTCTGTTCTGATGCCGTGATCCCACTTGACGCCACTCAAAAAAAAGTTGTTTCTCATCACCGCGAACATTATGAAAAGGGTGTGATTTAGGGAGAACACTAAGATTTTTAATGAAAAATCGGTCCAAAAATGGACAATTATAGGCATATTTGGTATCAAATTAAAGCTTATACCCTCAGTATTGCAGATAGCTAGGAATAGGTTGCATTATAAGAACCTTTATCGATCAAGAAACGCTTAACTACTAAAATGTGAAAATTGTGCGCGAAAAGTCTTAACTTCCCTACAAATTTTGCTCCCAGTAAAAAATTAAAAAATAAAAGTAAAAAAATGCCCTCATCATATTTCTCATGGTGATGAGAAACTTTTTTTTGAGTGGCCTACCGTAATCGATGTAATAAGCGCCCTGGGCGCTTAAAAAACGATTTTAAGTGGAAAAATCAGTCTCAAGTCTCCATTAAAATAAGTGCCCCTCATAGCTGTCATAGATAGAATACTGGCCAACCTCAGCTTCTAGAAGGCTTCTACACACTTGCTTGGCCTTAGGCCAAAAAAAAGAAGGTTTGTTTCAGGTAACATGGCAAGAAAATGTAGGGTCGGTAGGTCGGATTTTTTTTGTCTTTTTTTTTTTTAACATGAAAGTACTACCGGGCCCCTCAGAAGACCCGAAAATTGGCCCAAAAAGGGTAAAAATACGGAAATTTCTTCAAAATTGCCCAAAAAAACAAACGGTCGGCCCTGTCTTGATAGGGTCGGTCGGGTGACCTGAAACAAACCTTTTTTTTTTGGCCTTACCACCTGCACGGGTGTGAAGTGCTCCATGTTACACTCAGATGTAAAAACAGTAACAAAATTAGAGGAACACCTTAAAAAAATCTGGAAAAAAGGGGGGCGCTTATTAGGGGAAGGGCGCTTATTACGTCGAATACGGTAATTATTCTTTCTCAGTTTTTACATAAATGGATTTTAATACTGTACTATATGTTTTTATTATTGCTTGCTTACTGTGTAATTATCTTAGTATGATTGAATCTTCCCTATGATTGCACCAGCATTACCGTATTCGACATAATGAGCGCAGTGTGCTTAAAAAGAATGATTATGGACACGTTTTAGTAGTTAAGAGTTTAATTGGGGTAAAAAATTGGGATATTTTTGGTTATTTATAGTAAAAAAAATCGGCCCAAAGCGGGGGGTGTGCGCTTATTACATTAAATACGGTAGTAGCAGACAATTTACATTGCAATTATAACCGCGATCTCTACACGGAGACACTGCAATATTAAACCTGATCTGAGAAATGTTATATCATGTTATGTCAACAATCTTATTTAGATACAACTACAAGGAAGAATTTCTGTAATAGGCTATACTGTATTTGGTCTAAAAACGACAACTGCAGCACTCGCTGATAATGTAACTTGTCCACAATCACGTTGTATATATTGTGTCGGCTAAATAAAATCCTTTCAAACCAAAACACTGAGAAGAATTAATCTTACAACACCGTAGTTCTGTAGCAGAAGAAGTTCAGATACAATATCATACAATGTAAAATCGGGGCCTCCCACATATGCTGGGGCTCCACTACCCGATTTTTTGGGTAATTCTCACGAGCCGATCATACAGGTCTGTATAGTTTGTTCAGGCATAAACAACGGCCTACAGAAATCTATATGGCCGATTAAGCCATTCATTTCCACTGTAAATTGTGCATAAATCGGATTACAGATCATGCCAATGAAAATCAAACTGGTTCGACATGAGATCGGGAGTCAAAATCAACCTGAGATGCAAAATCGGGACCCAAATCGGGATCTAAATCGTGTTATATAGCCTTAGCAATTCTATTTTCCACTTGTTTATAAACATAAATATTGTTTGTAAACATAAACCTAGGCAGGGTCTATATAACCTCCCTGCTTAAGGTATGTAATTGCTATTCTACATAACTGAGTCAGATTCGTGAGAATTGCACCGATTTGTGAATAAAATCGGGTAGTGGAGCCTCACCTAAAGAGTAAAGAATGTGTGTTTTTTTACGAGTATCGAGGTGTTTTTTTATAGTGGGAGCCTCCAAAAGCAGATAAGTAGCCTCTTACAAATATCTTGGATAAGACAAGGCAGATATGCTTCACTTGCAATGCGACCACGATATGAGCTCCCAGTAAGAACCCACCTTTCCAATTTGAAAATACCGCCCAGGGGGGGGTATAAACAACAGAGAGGTACCCACGATCCTATTGGTCTATTTTCCAAAAAGACTCAGGGACAGACACTGCGATTGGCTGGGCAGTGTTTGTCCCTCCCAACCACACCTAGTACACCCCTACCTATTGGTTGGGGTGCCCTTACAATAGCCACTGTTACCCCCTGGAGTGAGGGTGGTAGTGGTAAGAGAGCCGGTCTATAACCCTCTTTAGGGTGGGACAAAAATTAAAAACACTCTTACAAATATCCTGTCATCCTGGAAATCCTATTTCGTCATACAATAATCCACATTGTTTGTAACAGATCCCGGAATTATATAGGAATATGTACCGGGTAATTGTCAAAATCATCATGGTTTCTGATTGCTAAGTTTTTACAGCCCGTCCTATTATTGTCTTGTAGATTGGTGGTTGATGACTGTGCATCACATGCTGAACACCTTGATGTACAATCCCCTAATCACTAGAATTATCACCGCTCTCATCACTGGTATCATCACTGTTATCACCACTGGTATCATCACTGGGTGGTACAGTGTAACTAACAGCCCGTCCTGTGGGTGTCTTGTAGGTTGGTGGTCCATACCCGACCATCACATGCTGCACACGTTGATGTAGCTGTCCCACATAGGCCTCATCCTGGTCTCCACTCAGCACCACTGTGATGTACCCCAGCTCCACCTTCAGGTGACCTGTATGTACCCACTCAGACAACCTGACCAGCTCCTCCTCACTCACCTGTCCATACAACACATATACACCACGTGTCAGACTGTGTGTGGGTGGGAGGTGCTGTAAGGCACCCAGTAGGCCGTCCATGGGTGTGGTACATGAGACATAGTCTGTGTGTATCATGATCCTGTGTACACTGGGTGTTAACACCTCATGTAGAGCAGACTGCCAGTGTTCACATGTCAGCACCTCAGGTGGCTGTACACCCCACAGGGAGGCATGGTCATCAAGCTGTATGTACACAGGGTGTGTACCTGTATGTGGTGTGTGGTGTGTGTAGAGCTGTCTGAGTGTGGCAGCTACCTCAGACACACACCAGACAGTGATGTGTGTACCAAACATATCATAACTGGCCTTGAGTGCTGCCCCCCACCTGACACCTGACACCGGGACCACACAGCAGTCATGTTTAACACCTGGTCCTTCACACCTGCAAATAGAACAGAGACAGGTTAATGAACAGACATACCCTGCAAACACCCCGTGTTTGATCAAAGTCATCATCATGTAAACCTGACATGTTTCTTATCATTTTGCATAATATTGATGTGATTTAGATAAATGGTGCTAACAACGATTGTAATCCGAGAAATAATCCAAAGGCATTGACAATTTTCTCAAGAACAGCAAAGATAGTTATCACAATCAACCCTAACATATCCAACACATGCTTGCATACACGGGTATATGTCTACTTATAGAAGATCAGTGCTGATTGTGACTATTTGATAAAAATCTGATATCCGTCAAACAAAAAAAAAGATTGTCAATCAAAAAGGAACCTACACAGACCCGTGTACATGAGCTACTCAACATTTAGAAACATATTAAACATGGTGTTGTAGTTCCCAATCGATGGAACATGATTTATAAAAAGCAAGGATAGTGAATGAGAATGACCATATTGAGTAATAGCCCCCATTGTCGGGCAGCCCTAAACCAGGACACCCCCACCCGCCACGCATAACTGCTGATGGTAGGATGAGTCCTTGAAAAAAAGATACACAATAAGTATGACTCTGTAAATTGGTGATCAGGGTATTTGAAAATAATTTGGGAAGGTTAATAATCTGAGTCAATAGATCTGTCGATTAGATCATTGTTTATCTATAATTATATATAACGTTTCAAACGTATGTTCAACTAAGTAAGACATGTGATATTGTAGCTACCGGTAGTTCACCCAGGAAGACCAAGCCTTTATGACAAAAGAAAAATATAAGGTTAGATAATCAACTTTTACATAACTTTTCTTTTAATGATCAACATATTTTTGTAAACCTATCTTATTACCACAGTACCATTATCTGCAATGTCACTATCTGCAGATATGGTAATTTGATTTAATTGGCTATTTGTGCAAGATAAGTATATACACGGCTCTTATCATTTACAATACCTAATCCGTACGTATGTAGGGAGATGTATGTATAGTTCTAGCAAAGTCCTCTTAGGGGTTCCAAGTTCCAGACATCCTCACACATAATGAAACTTAAGGCCTGAACTCAGCATAAATGCAGCTAAAAACTATAGAGCCTGCCTCTCCCTTCTCCGCCCGAGATCAAGTGATTGGGACATGCTCGGTGATAATTTTTGAGTTTGTGATGTGTATTTATTTCATAACATGAAAGCATATAAATCAACAATGTGTATTTCCAGTATGATCAGATGATGGGCTTGGCGGCAGTGGGGTAGCTGCAATTTTAGAATTCAAGTGATTCCGCGACACTTCCCCTAGGTGACAGCGGGAGCCACACAATTAAGGGATCAGGCTGTGCTGCAGTTCTCAGGCAATCCACTCAGAGCGCACTCAGAAAGAAATTAACAAAGAAACTAAGTTTTTCTTCATGTCATATAATAGAAACACACACCTTTTCAAATGTATACACTTAGAAACCTCTTTAACATTCAATTCACTTTTCAATTCTTGTTAATAAATCTTCCAATAATCATATTCCAATGTGATTTCGAAAAAAATCAATGGAAGAATATATTCCCTCGAAGGGGTAAGGGAGTGTTTATTTATCATTTACATGGGGGGGAGCATAAGAATTTCCAACCCCTCTCGAGGGGGGGGGCGTAAAAAATTCTGACCCCTTCAGCGAGGGGGGGCGTAAAAAGATTTCGGCTCTCCGCGCGAAATCTCACCACCCCCCCTGTAAATGATAAATGAACACTTCCCGTAGGGAGTGATAATTTTTTAATAACAGGGGGGTGGCGGGTTCTCACGCGGAGCGTGCAAAATTTGTTATGACCCCCCCCCCCCCCATCAAGGGGTCAACATCTTTTAACCCTCCCCCTACTGGTCAAAAATCGGCGCGCACGTCGGTCCATTGGCTGGCTTATTGGCTAAACACAGGTTAAATTCTTTTGACCCCCCCCCCGTCAAGGGGTCCAAATCCTTTTCACCCCCCCCCACGGTCAACGGGTCCAAATTCTTTTGACTGGGTGTCCATCAAAGGTTAGAAAGGCTAATATGGGGGCTATGTAGACAAAGTCAGACAATATTTTAACACTATATATTACTAATTTCATTTCGATTTGGTTATAATTATAGGCTGACCCTATCCAGTACGGTAACACATAAAAGATGATGTTCATTTACCATTATTACCATTATCTTGTTGTCACGTCTTTGGCTATTTAGTAAAACGTTATTTTATCATAGTAAAATATATATTTAATGATTCATTTCTTTGTTATATTTAAAGTTAGTATATCCGATGTGTGGGACAAAAAATAGATTTCTCTAAAAATTAGTCAGAATGATCACAAATAATGTATTTGACTTCCTATCAATTCCATTTCCCCTAATTCCATCTGGTTTTGCTCTAATTAGAATTTATTGCCCAAAATAAAGTCATTTTGCACATTTTTAATCCCCCCATTGAAAATACACTAGAAAAGCCCATTTTGAGAGATATTGGATCCCATTGTGACCTATTAACACCCAATGATAACATTTAATTGACCTCTATTCTCTCAATACTATACTTTAGAAGTGTTTGGAATACATTCAAGCAATATTTAGAATTTGAAGAAAAATCAGATATACACTCTTTAAGTATGTTTATACCTCATAATTATCCTATATAAAAGATGTTTTCCACCCCCCACCCCCCTCAACACACACACACACACTTCCCCTTGTAAAAAATCAAATCATTGTGCATTGGTCAAAGACATCACCCAGTCAAAGATATCACCTGGTCAAAGACGTCACCCCCGGTCAAAGACTATCCAATTGTAGCAATTTCATGAGACTTAGCCATAGGTCATGCACTTGTTATCCGTGTATTCGGAATTCTATCTGGAGTTAGTTGTTTAGCACAGAAAAAATGTTATGTTTGTGGATTGAACCCACGTGCACCATGTGTAATACTTTCTGCTTTATCTCATGGTGCCTTCACATAGCAGATAGGGTATGATTGTGGGACAAGAATTTTTCAGTAACTAATCTATTTTACAGTGCAGTGGGTAGGGGGTTGTGTGTACTGTATTATACTTACAGTGCAGTAGGTAGGAGTTTGTGTGTACTGTATTATTACAGTGCAGTAGGTAGGAGTTTGTGTGTACTGTATTATTACAGTGCAGTAGGTAGGAGTCTGTGTGTACTGTATTATTACAGTGCAGTAGGTAGGAGTCTGTGTGTACTGTATTATTACAGTGCAGTAGGTAGGAGTCTGTGTGTACTGTATTATTACAGTGCAGTAGGTAGGAGCTTGTGTGTACTGTATTATACTTACATTGCAGTAGGTAGGAGTTTGTGTTACTGTATTATTACAGTGCAGTAGGTAGGAGTCTGTGTGTACTGTATTATTACAGTGCAGTAGGTAGGAGTTTGTGTGTACTGTATTATTACAGTGCAGTAGGTAGGAGTTTGTGTGTACTGTATTATACTTACAGTGCAGTAGGTAGGAGTCTGTGTGTACTGTATTATTACAGTGCAGTAGGTAGGAGTCTGTGTGCACTGTCTTATACTTACAGTGCAGTAGGTAGGAGTTTGTGTGTACTGTATTATACTTACATTGCACTAGGTAGGAGTCTGTGTATACTGTATTATTACAGTGCAGTAGGTAGGAGTCTGTGTGCACTGTCTTATACTTACAGTGCAGTAGGTAGGAGTTTATGTGTACTGTATTATACTTACAGTGCAGTAGGTAGGAGTCTGTGTGTACTGTATTATAACAGTGCAGTAGGTAGGAGTCTGTGTGTACTGTATCATTACAGTGCAGTAGGTAGGAGTTTGTGTGTACTGTATTATTACAGTGCAGTATGTAGGAGTTTGTGTCTACTGTATTATATAAATGCAGTAGGTAGGAGTTTGTGTCTTCTGTATTATAACAGTGCAGTAGGTAGCGGTTTGTGTGTACTGTATTATTACAGTGCAGTAGGTAGGAGTTTGTGTGTACTGTATTATTACAGTGCAGTAGGTAGGAGTTTGTGTGTATTGTATTATTACAGTGCAGTGGGTAGGAGTCTGTGTGTATTGTATTATACTTACAGTGCAGTAGGTAGGAGTTTGTGTGTACTGTATTATACTCACAGTGCAGTAGGTAGGAGTCTGTGTGTACTGTATTATTACAGTGCAGTAGGTAGGAGTGTGTGTGTACTGTATTATTACAGTGCAGTAGGTAGGAGTCTGTGTGTACTGTATTATACTTACAGTGCAGTAGGTAGGAGTCTGTGTGTACTGTATTATTACAGTGCAGTAGGTAGGAGTTTGTGTGTACTGTATTATTACAGTGCAGTAGGTAGGAGTTTGTGTGTACTGTATTATACTCACAGTGAAGTAGGTAGGAGTCTATGTGTAGTGTGGCTGCATAATGTCTCCTGTAGACCAGGGGCACACTGCTGGATGCAGCCTGTGATGAACTGGAGAAGTGCAGTAGGTGGCATGGACCTGAAGATGAGAAATGTTAAACATTTGACTTAGCACTGATTATGATTTTTCTGACTCGTGCTGATTCTTTATATGTGTGTAATTTACTGAAATGTGAAAAACGCAAGCTGATATAGAATTCGGGATTTACTTTTTTGAGAGGATAGGGTATATAACCTTACAATATAACAATCACATAAAACAATGTCCATTGTTTAAAATGTTGTAGTCATTGCTATTTATCATTGTTATTTACTCACATTCTCTCCAGATCATAGCCTGCATGCAGAAACCACCCAGCAGCCCTCAGGTGTTGAGCGTTCTCAGTAAAGGCTGCCTCTATCTGTTCTGCTGCATCTGTCATCGTCTCCATCTGCTCCTCGCTAAGACCCTTGTTGATGATGTCTGCTGCAGATATCTTCTCTATTAGGCCAGGTAATTGGAACAGGTCAAAGATCTGAAAACCATGTCAATTGGGTAGAGTTAGGACTGTCGTCGATGCCCCCCAAATCGATACATCGCCATTTACAGAATTCTGATTATCGCATCGATAAAATCATTATATCGATACACCTAATAACCCACAGGTTGTCAAGGAATTTACCTTTCCACAACTGAAAAAAAATGTGTTAAAATTCCAATTAGAACTAACTTATTTATTAACTTGAAAATGTTGCCCTTAATAGCTCTAATGTTTTGGTAAGGTATCTTCCGAATGCACATCAAGATTGAACAGAAGTTCTGACTAAAGCCCATATATTTCCACTCTTGACACAGTATGAGCTAGTTAATGTAATAAACAACTGAAAGTATTTATTTTCATGCATTTTTTAACCATTGATTTTAGATCAAAATAAATCGATATAATCGAAAAATCTAAAACAAAATAGTGATAATCGGAATCGAAATAAATTGGATACCAATGACAGTCCTAGGTAACTTAGAGATGAAAGATAAATTTTGAAGATGTATACTGTTTACTGTTGAATATCATTGACTAGGGTAGCATTAAAGTGTGTTCTAGATCAGCCAATCTGGCGAATTTGTATCTATTTTCATTAGCCTGATATGTAATGAATTCGCCAGATTTTATTGAAGTAAAAAATGCTTCATGTTTTGTTTTGCGGCAGTGTCGCCCTGATTGTCACCCTGTTCTTGGTGATAAATAGGGTGACATGGCTGCGAAATGATGCAAAATGTGCAAAACAATACATAGAAATAGGATGGTGGCCTAGGGCGACATGGAAAAAAGGTCTAAACCTTTAAAAGAAACTTTAACTTTAACTTTTAAGTGATTGGGAGAGAATTTCTCATGTTACCGTTTTTCTCCAAGTGTAAAAATAACACTGTCAATTTCATGTTTCATAAAAATGGGTTTTTGATTGTCATAAAACAGACATGCCATCGCTGTCAATCTAGTAACTTGTGACATCTTTTTGCATGGGCATTAATTGTACATAATATGGAAATTTGTAGGATCATGGGTGGAAATTTCCACCAGGAAAGTGGATCACTGGCCCCAGAAAGAATTATACCCTTTTCTTTCGGTCCCATTAAAATGGCACCCTACCAAAAATTGGCCATTATCCCCTGTAGAACCTTGTCAGGGGTACCCTTTAGGATGGAAAAGAAATACACATAGCAATGTGACAGTGTGACAGCAGTGGAATGGATGACATAATGGTTATCTTTAGGATCCGGTGTGTAAACGAAGTTCTCCAGTAGCGATCTGGCAAATGACCATCAACTATACTACTGTATTCTAAATTGGTTCAACATTTGGGACATGGTCTGTGCATAGGGACTTTTTAATATGGTGCCTTGCTCATAGCTCATGTCATATTTGAAAAAGTATGACAGTTGATTTACACTAACACGGGTCTTGACCAACACCAGTAATACCAAACACATGATGTGCACATATTTAATGAATATTAACTGCTATCTTCTATAAAAGGAAATGGTCTTTTGTTCTTAAAACTAAATTATGGCTTACAGCTATATATCTAAACACCCAAAAAATTGCATTTAAGAATTGATGTCAAGAATACATTACTTATAGGGTCTTTATGGCTCATCTCGTCAAATCTCTTTACCTTATTCTCTTCATCTCGCTCGGTGCGCCACCCCTCGTCTCCCTCGGTGCGCTGCCCCTTGTCTCCCACAGTATCAAACTTTGGAGACTGCAGGATGAATGAGGACTGTATTATAAAAACCAGGTCCTGGTGCAGTTCTGTCTCATACTCTGAGACATAACCACACAGGACCTGGAGGGCGTTCCTCATGTTGGGGTTAACACAGAGGCAAAGTAACAAAGCTTTTTTGTGGGAGGGGTTGGACTTGAGGTATTGGCAGAGGCCCCGTATGGAGAAATATTCAAGAAATAATTCATGCCCAAACCAGAAATACCTCTCTTCTTCAGCATACAGAGTTATTCTTTTATGCTTGTTCATAAAGGCAGTGTATGGAGATTTACTATGGATTTGCTCCTCTGAAATGGTCCTTTCATCTTTCAATAGTAGCTCTAAACATATCCTGTAGAACTGAGAAGAATGTATTTCTGCTCTATCAGCTCCCCGACGTACCATGTCCTTCTTCAAAATAAATTTCTCAAGAACCTTCAGCAATCTAGCAATGGTGAGGTTATTTATATCCTCTACTTTGAGCATTTGAGTTTTTAGAAGGTGGCTGAAGATGTGCACACGGAGGGGGTTCGTAAGAAGCCAATCCAGTTCACTTTTTTGCTGCTTTATGTAGGAAATTGCATGATCAATAGCACCTCCAGAGTAGTTTTTTACATACTGGATTCCTTGGGCTACCGTGAACCCTTGTAGAGTGACTTTGCGATCAAAATACCCCCCCTCAATGTGAGACAGACCGTGCCGTGCTGAATTGAGCACTTTTGGTCTGCCACTTTTTTGGTGAGATATGGTGTACTGCCTCAAGCTCTCCTTCTCAGCCTCTTTACGCAGTTCATCGAGGCCATCGTTTATCACTAAAATGCCCTCCCCATCATCTTCAATCATGGCCATCACTTGGTCTTTGTGTGTTTTATTGCATTGTAAGTTGTTTCTTATCGCATCTTCTTGGGAACCTATGACTGACCCAGCAGGTATGTATATGATCAGTTTCCAGCTATGCCCTGCACAAGGCGTCTCGGGACCCTTCCCTTCACACTCTGTAAACTCCTTACAATGCTTGCGTGCATAGTCCTCAGTGAATGTCGTCTTGCCGGATCCAGCTTCACCCTCAATCAGCAGTGTGTTGGGAGCACGTCGTTCTTCGCTGAATAATTGGCAGAACAGCTGTCTCCAATCCAGAGTCTTGCACTTACTAGAAAATAAAGGTATTGAGGATTAGCACAGACCTGCACTAAATGGATATATACACCACACAACACCATTTGTAAGGACCTTATGAAGAACTACAGTTCCTTGATATAATTGATCGCAATTTTTCCGATTTCCCAAAATAATGCTATCAATTGAATTTAAAAAATGGAATGGGAGTAACGTGGATGGGAGTAACGGATTATAAATGATTTTTAAACACTAAATAAATAGGCTTAGGTTTTTACAGGTTTTACATGATATCGATTATTTTGTTTTAATCTTCAGGTACTATATTATCGCTGTTATTGATGCTAAAATGCAGTCAGCACAAACATTGCAGACCCCCCTTTATTCTTTTAGCCTCAACGTGCAGGTCCTTTAAGGCAATTTCTATATCTGTAGCTCTAAAATAAAACAATTTAAGAAATAAAACATAAAATAATGCACATTTTTACTGTTTTCAAAGGTGAATGAAATTATAAGAAACCATTGCACTGTGTATTTCCTCTTATGCAATTCTAGGAAAATATGTAGGGAATAGGAATGCCGAAAATAGGATCACCTCATGCAACAGATATGTATATGAGGGGTGGCTAGCATTATTTTGCAAATCTCAATTTCTTTTTGATATTTTGGAAAAACTTGTCAGAGAAAAGTAAAATTTATTTTCATACATGCTAGCAATATACTCCACTAAATTGCAAGTTTTATGACCTGTCTAGTGGTGTATACATTGAAATATTGGGATAAAAAGACCAACAAATCACTGGGGCTTCCCTGCTGAATTTCATGAAATGTAAGCTACTAATGTTCATATCAGATAATGCACACCATAGACATACCTATTATATGTACACTGTGCATCTGTACTTATGTGGAACTGGGTGATGTCAATGTTGGTGTCAGCATCGTAGCCGAACAAGGGTGCAATCATCAGGTTCTCCTCTGACACCTGGCAGTGTTTCAGGAGGGCTGCAGCATTGATAGACCAAGGCATTACATTAGGGAACGGATAATGCACATCTTAATTATTGGTAATTTATCTCATACATTCTTGATTGTTTGTCCACATACAGGTAGCAGGTATAATAATAGTAGTAGAAGCCATATCTATAAAAGATTGAGCATGTGAGTGACCTCACAGATGACTCAGGGTAAGCTGGATTTGTAGCTTATCATGTACTTAGATATAATCCTCCCTTATAATCATTCATTGGTCAATTCTGGCATCTGAAATGAATTCCTTGTTAAAAAGTACCCTCAAGTCATGTGTCATACATGTATGTTATTCCATAACAGGCCAGCAGGTGGGTGTGGGTGAGCAGGTGGGTGTGAGAGAGCAGGTGGGTGTGGGTGTGCAGGTGGGTGTGGGCGACTGTTGCACTTGCAGGCCGCGGGCATGTACCGCCTTTTGTCCCTATCAAAAAGCGAGTCGATTGAACAATTAGGGAGTATTCCTCTGACGTAAATCGGCCAAGATTTCCATACGTTTAACATTGTAGACTTTTGTCGGATGACGGAATCTCGGCCGACCGACGTCAGTGGAATACTGCCTATACACGGAGAACATATGGGTGGTACAATTTCGCTCTACATACGTTGAGATCTGGTGTGTTCTTTTGCTTTGCTTTTGTGTCCTGCATTTAAATTTAAATTAAAGAACCTAGATGGTTTTTTTTCTGTGTATATGAGGGTATTTCTACTGTAGTAGATGGCATTCCTGTATGTAAAGAGAGAAATATGAGGCTCTGTGGGTGAAAATGTGATTTCTATCTTTGGTTTAACTTTGAACTCTATGTAACTTTCATTTAGAGGGTAGCAATTTAACAGTACTTAAGAGTTTATGCGAAAGAGAGAAATCAGTAACTGAAGATCACAGCTCAATTTCATGCAGAAGGAAAGACATTTCACATTTCTTTTCGAAGGAAACATTTGTCCCCCGATCTTGCCTGTCTCTCCATGGTCTTATCTAATGGCTGTGGGCCATGGACATTGAATGACAGCACTTCTCCCATGTAACAAAAACGTCTTAAACCTTGGTTGGGTCATTTAGTATTACTCAGTTACCCTGAGTCAACAACAGAGTTGTTTCAAAGATTTTTTTATAATATACATTTGATATTATATGATTGTTTTGTAATTGCAGGTATTTATTGCGTAGATGATAACTTTATTCTTTGTGATTTGGTTTTTCATTATCTAAGTGTGATATCTCGTGAAAAATATAGATGTCTATGACATAAAACATATAGTTCTGTTGAATAATTTATTTTAATAGGTAAATAGTGATTCATTGGGTTGATAATGGGCTGATCATAGTATTAATTGATTATGACATATTGTACAAATATGATATCATGATGCAATTTTCAGAAATATATGTTGGCATTTGCATTGAGTTCTTCCATTAGCAATAAATTAGAAATATAGAAATATAGATTAGATTACAGGTTTGCTTATACTACTGCAGAATTAATGTAGAACACATAAAGCCGCCTACCTGGGAGCAGGTCTGCAGATATTGGCAGTTTGACCTCACTGTCTGCCTTTTTGTAGAAGTGCACTTTCTGTGGTGGCAAGTGTGGCGGGCCTAAGGAAAAGTAATTAAACAATAATTAGGCATAATGGGAAAAGGACTATGTTGCACCCACCATGCAACCTTCACCTTTATCTATCAAAGATGATTAGCAATTTTCAGTAATGGCTATATAAGTTCCAAGTTTGAAATTGTTTCTGATCTGAAACAGGGGGTATAGCAGCTTTAAAAGTATTAAGTTATAAGCTGACCCCTACTTTGAGAAAAGGTAACAAGCATAATTTTGACGGCACCTTAAGGTAATGAAAACCCCGGTTCCAAGCCAACCCCCACTTTTGAGTCTTTAGGCCTCCATCCCTACCAAACTTTCAACGTATTTTTATTTCAATTAGTCTTTACGGTTATACCACAGCTTTAATCTAGCATTCATATTACATGGGAGAAGGACTTATTAGGAAATCAAAAATGCATAGGTTAACCACTTTACTGACTATTATAGTATATATTTTCAATTTTTTCAAAGCACTTTTCCTCAGTGAATCTTTGAAGAACACCATCTATTAGTATGGAAAGTTCCTTTTTAAATATACATTTTTAATATATATATTCTATTCTGTTTTTTGAAAATGGGTTTCACCTAGGCTGAAAGTAGCCAAACTGAGCTTAGGTGTCCCTCGGTTTCAGAAGAGCTTAGTATGGGCTCTAAGTAAATGGAAAAACTCCAAAAACTCAACTACCTTGTTTATCTTGCAAATATGGACAAATATATCATGGACAAAGACTTGGAGAAGGAGCCGTTTGTCCACATGACTGCCTATATATATTTATGGGTGTGTCTCACGAAATTGATACAATTTGATAGACTATGACCGGGTGACCTCTTTGACTGGTTGACCTCATTGACCTGCAAGTGTCAAACCACTGAAATGGGGGCTATATACACAGAAATGCCAGGAAAATTTTAATGTATATTTTGACACTACATATTTTCCGGCATTTCAGTATAAATAACCCCCATTTCAGCCACTTTGAAGCTAGCCGGTGAAAGAGGTCATCCGGTGAAAGAGGTCACCCAGTCAAAGAGGTCACCCGGTCAAAGAAGTCACCCAGTCAAAGACGCACATGGGGACGAACCTGCGGAGTCACAAGACGCTGCCCATTCTGTGCGTAATCTTGAATCGCCACTTCTGGGGTAATCTTAATCTTGAATCGCCACTTCTGGCGTAATCTTAATCAGTTTCCAGGTGATACCTATCCTCTAGATGGCACCACCGTAAGTTTGTAACATTGCTGTATATATCGGGGGCTCTGCCCCCGCACCCCCTTTTTCTTTCTCTCTTTTTTTTTCTTTTTCTGGAATAAGATTACTGTAGAAGTTGCCATTTTAAGATTACGCATAGAATGGGCGGTGTCTAGTGACTCCGCAGGTTCGTCCCTTGTTGCATCAAAGACTATGCTAGCAATCTGTTGAGGCACAACCTTATATGTCATACCTTGAGGTGGCTGTTGGGAGGGCCGGGAAGTGTCCATGTGACTGGCAGCAGCCTGGTCCCCCTCTAGGTAGTACATGGCAGCGTCTGTGCCTGGGAAGAGGTCTGCCTGCCCCGTGAGGAACATGGCCCTCCTCAGGGCATGGTACTGCCAGCACGGGCCTCTTCGTACAAGCACCACCAGGGCTTCCACCATGTCCGGCCTGGATCTGTTATACTGTAAGAAGTAAGTACTGTGCAATTATTGTTCCAGTAGATTTTGCTGTAGGTGTACAGCAACTGACTTGCTGTACATTTACAGCAACTTGTACTGTAAATTTACAGCAACTTCTACTGTACATCTACAGCAAAAGTTGCTGGTAACTTTTGTTCAAGTAGATTTTGCTGTACATGTATAGCAACTGGGTGCTGTCAAGTTACAGCAACTTCTACCGTAGGTTTTATATTGTTGTTGTTATAAATTTATATCAATTAATATGCATGCATGGAGAGTAATCTCCTGCATAATAGTGACATCAGCTTTTTCCCAGTCCAGGCACTTAAGCATCTAATTTTTCCCACCAATGTGGTGTCTATTCTATACTTTTGCTGTTTTTTTCTATTATTCAACACAACTATGCAAATATCAATACACTTTATGATAACTGCATTCAGTCTCTCTCATCCATGTCTTGAGAATTTGTGAGGCTTTATTTGACTTGGGAAAGGGTTGGGTGGGATAATTACTACAAAAATGGTATACTGCTGCCACCTAGGGGCAAAAATCTACAGTACTGTAAATGAACAACAACATTGCTGGAGACCCAGTTTACAGTACATAATGCTGTAATTATACAGCAAATAGTGCTGTAATACCAACTACATCAAAAAGTGCTGTAAATGTACAGCACATTGTGCTGTTTAAATACAGTAATTTTTTTACAGTGTAGCTTTGGCCTTGAACAGGTGGGAAATAGAAGGGAAATGATCTACTTGCTACACACATAATGTATCTATATATGGTTCTCTACCAATGAAGATGGACTAGAATAATGAATTAAATCTTACAGTGTTAATTTACCATAAAACCTGAGTTAGAAATATATCTTTTGAGTCTATAAAGTCTCTGCCTTGAAATACATTTGTACACTGTACAATCTGTTTTGCTTTGGCCTTGAACTTGCCACAGTCAGTGAGCAGGCAACAGGACGGGCTTAAGTGATTGTAGAGTACAATGCTGTATGGAGGGCCTTTCTAGCCTTTATTAAAAGTTGAATATCAGTTTGAGAGAAAGAAATCGGCTTACTATAAAAGTTAGAAAATAGTTTTCATTATATTACAATGTATATGTAAACCTCACCTATATGAGCCGAATTGTACTTTGGGGGGTAAAAGCTTAGCTCATAGTAAATAAAAAACGCCGAAAGAAATTTTACTTATAACTGAGGTTTTATCGTAGTTCTACATAATGTGCACTGTAGGATTGAATAAAAAGGAGAAATCAAGAGGATTTCTAACCATCAAATAGATGTGATACCAACTTCTAGGAAGTAAATAGGTAAGGATGTTAGGAAGAAATATATATACTAAAATTGTGTTGTGTCACATTTAAACCTTAGTTATCAAAAGTTGATCTAAGCTACTCCAATCTTGATGTAAGACATCTCCAGTCTATCAGATAGATTCGGCCAAATCATGGTTTCTATAGGTAGAATAGAAGCCATAGGAGAAGGAGGAGATGGAGGAAGGCAGTCTTTGCGAAAACCTTTTCATCCCACAGGACATTCGGTCCTGCAAGTATTCAATGTTGCAGGACGGGCGTCATCTTTGAAGGACCGGATAGCCACATATCTGACAATTTATATACTTTAAGTATAAAATATTTTTGTCCATTGAAAATACATTTCATTTGTAATCATCTATGGCTAAATCAGGATAAATACATAGATTTGTACAGTATATTGACAAACATATTTCATGTTTAGAGACAAACTAAATTACTTTAGTTCAGAAAAGCCCAACATGTTACTGGACATTCGGTCCTGCTACACCTGTCAATCTGCTGGACCGGTGGCATTTTAGAAGGACATTGCCACTGTCCTGCATGTTTTCGCAAAGACTGGGAAGGAAGGAAATGCTCACCTGTATCCGCTCAACCTCAGTGAGTTTGAGCACACCGAGTGTCTGAAGGTGAGCCCAGATATCGTCCAGTTGGAGGTTCTCCTTTAGATGGATGGTTGCCTGGGTAAGAAGCTTGTCACACTCACTGCCAAGAATGAGCCCCTGCTGTTCCACATTGTCGCGGTCCCACAGGGGGAGGTTCACTCCTGCCGAGGCCATGGTACCTGCAACAATTAAACATGCCCACATCAGTATCTGCACACAAAGACTGGGTATTGGTTATTACAGCTTAATCCTCAAGAGCAGCTTAAAAGTTAAATTCTCTATCAAGCTCAACAGATTCTTTTATCCATTTGTTTGATGTCCAGGTGTATAAATAGGACCTTCCGGGACAGCCTCCACTTAGCGAGGAATCATCCACAATTGGTGGTAGTCTGCCTTGCAGTCGGCCAAATATTTAAATGCTGCTTGCCCAATATAGTGCAGTGTTTGCATCTATGGATGATCGCATCTTTGAGATGAATGATCGAACCTATGGGGTGAGGGAGGAAATAGCTACCAGCAAATGCTGGCTATTCTTATTGAAGAATAGCAAGTCTTTTTTCATTTGCCTGGTTTTACATACCTGGGCTAGTACCATAGTAGGCAGGGTCAGACACACCATGGAATTTGGAATATTTCAGACATGGTTCACTGCAGAGAGATCAAGTGCCAGACTACCAGCAAAAAGGACCAGCCCCGCACATATGGGCAACAGCTGCGAAAACAACTTGATTAGTGATTGATCACAGCAGTGAGCACAGGTTTTAACAAGACCTCAGCTTGGCGAGTGAGGAGGCTATACAGGGTATACATAGGAAGGTGTGCAACTAAAAGTCCGCACCTATCATTGGACCTGAAAATAGACTCTGCATACCAGTAGTGTTCACAGCAGTCCCTAGGTGGTGTCACTCTACACCCTAGGTTCTTTCATTGGAACTACTGGTATGCAAAGTCTATTTTCAGGTCCAATGATAGGTGCGGACTTTTAGTTGCACACCTTCCTATGTATACCCTGTATAGCCTCCTCACTCGCCAAGCTGAGGTCTTGTTAAAACCTGTGGCAGTGAGACACGAGACTCAAGTATGTGCATTGGTTTTATGTAAGGTTCTAGATGAAGTAAAATATTCTACTCCTTCATTCCTCCACCATGAATCTTAATATAGGGGGAAAGCTGAAAAGAAAACTCTGTGTATCATAAACATTCTTCAAACAGACAGTTGCCGTACAGGTTGGTATGAGGGGTTTGAAAAACAGATATACCTTGGAGTGTATCAGAGCGGAGTGACTCACTTGTAGTAGGACAGTCCCGGTACAGTGAGGGGTCCACACCAAGCAGCTTTAGAATGTGGTCCTGGTCAGTCAGAGCCAGGCCCCTAAAGAAACCATGGAGCTTCCAGACAGGACCACGGTCCAAGTGGTCTGCCAGTCTTCTCAGCATCTCTGCCTCAGTGGCATTGTGCTGCAAATAGATAATTGTGCAAAAGTGGAATCTTTATAAAGAAATTTGGTAGTAAAACCCTTTTATTTTATGAGATCATTTTAGAATTAAGACATCCATCACTGTTTTAGCAAGATTCTGTACAGATAAGGCCTAAGCACAGGAGGAAACAGGGACTTAAAATTTATAGGTGCAGGCCCGCTTAAACAGGCCATTGTGGTATGCACAATTTACCTGATAATTGCTTGATAACTTTAAAAAGATCAGACAACCACCTGTACTCACATCAATAGTCTCAGCTTTAACAACATCCAGTACCTCAAGATGTGTAAGTAAGGGATCCATCTTCACACATGATGAACCTGGCAGCTTCTGCCTCAGGAGGTTCTTGTAGTTGTGATGCCGACATACGAGCTGCTGCTGCTGGGGGTTGTGTCTGTCCCACAGAGTAGCGGCTGGTGATGTGGCTGGTGTACATGTGGCTGTTGATGTAGCTGTGGCTGCCCCTGATGACTCTGCCGGCTCTTCACTCCGCCCTGATTGACATAAATTGGTCAGCAACCAATGATTAAATGATGCTAGTACCAGGCAATCCTATGATGAGTCTTATTTTTAGAGCTTTTTTTTCTATTTTTCTTCCTTGTCGTTTACTTCTTTATTATCTTGATTCCTGTGGATTAGCCAAACTGTTTGCTGCCATGGGTTCACTATATATGGACTATTGTTAGAACTGGTTAAAAAGCGAAGTGGTCACTCACTCAAATCTTTCATGTAGAAAATCAAATGTGCATCCTAATCAGTAGGATGATATCAATTTTCTATAGTTTAGCTGATACTTTTTTCACTAAATGCTTAATATTGAAGTTATTTTTCTCTAGATCAAAAGCAGTACTTACCCAGATATGACTCAATTGGACAGTCCATAAGCTGTAGCAGATGGCCCTGCCCACAGGCCTTTAGGATCCTGCAGAAATCCCAAAACACTCTTACTGGCCTGCGTCCTATATGCTCAAGGAGTCTGCTAATCTTCTCATCACGAGTTAACCTTGCAGGCTGTAAACACAAGATAATATATCCACCCTTTTAGCACACCTGTTCTTATAATACATCATGGATTTTACCTTTATTCACCAAAGAATTGGCACTAAGTTCTATAATTATGATATCAAAAACATCAGTAAGCAGAAGGTCTAGGTACCTGAAGGTCATTTTTCAGGTCCTTTGTTATCACACCAACTCGCTCCAGCTCTGCTTGCAGCTTTAGATTCAAATCTGTAAAAAATATGTTCATTAACGTTCTTCGATTTCCTCATTATCTTGTTTAATTGTTTATTTATGTCCATTTGATATTCAGTCTTTACAAATATACTTGAAGTAATGGGTATATATCATCATTTCAGCTTCAGTATTAACAATTATTTATGTACTTAACTATATAATATATAATTGTAAATTCCATGAACTACTCTATCCCCAAATATAACTTTGAGTTCATATTGCATAAAAAGACATTATTGTTTTTTATGCCGAAGTGGTGGTGTAGGCTGCAGGTATATGCACTTTACCAGAAGTCAGAATGGGGGGCGCCATCTTGGATTGTGGAGTCACAACACAAGTTTATTCTATGTGATAACAATAATATAAATAAACCTTTGATAGTTCCTGAGGTTGATTATAATTATACCTACCCCCCAAACATTGACCCAAGGAATTCAATGGTTCTATTGGTTTGTTGCTGATACAGCTGGTTGCCTAGCAACAGCTATTCTAATTGATTATCTGCCTAACAACACACATTTCCATGGTCCTGAGGTTGATTATAATCATACCTACCCCCTTCTCCCATAATGGACCTAAGGAATTTGATGGTTCTATTAGATTGTTGCTAATACAGCTGGTTGCCTAACAACATATATTCTAATTATTTCTCTGCCTAGCAACTGCCATATTTGAAGTAATATCATCCTTCCCCCTGACATACATACGAACCATGTAGACTTTATGCTTTTTCAAATGCAAGAATTGCGGTTTTTGCCGTGTATAAAAATGCCTGAGGCATTTTTTTACGCGGCAACAACCGCAATTCTTGTTTCGGATGTATTCAGTATATTGCTACATATTTAGGCAACTAATACTTCGTGATAAATTGGCTATTCTTGATATGAGTTTTGGAAATAATTAAAACAGTAGAAATGTCATCCTTGCATGGGTATCACAATGTTTTCCGCAATGCCTACATTTACAATGCAAATACCTTCCCTACCTAGTGTGTCCAGCAGGCCAGACTTGGCTTCGATCATGATACGGCTCATTTCCTCCCAGGTCAAGTCCATCTTGGGTACCTGAATATGGATAACAAGGGTGCATATTTATTATGAAATATTATAAGATGTAAAGGATGTCTAGACAGAGGTTCAATTAAGAGAATTCAATTACACAGTAAAAAGCTGGTTGGTATTTTTGTAGGTGTACAGTAGATTCTATACTGTAGGTGTGCAGTTTATTGTAGGTAAACAATATAATCTACTGTAAATCTACCATAGATTCTACTGTAAATCTATTCTACAGTAGGATCTACTGTAGATGTAAAGTAGAATTAACTGTGTACTTACATTAACTATTTACAGTGTAAGTGATGGGATCAATTGATCAACCCACATGGCGATAAACATTATAATTTATTGTATGACTGACCACCACACATGGTGACTGAACGAGACAACTGGTATGGACAAACACACTTCTGGATCAAAACCAAGGGGAATGAAAATAAACCAGTCTACCTGTATAATTATTGACACTGTAGTGATAGTGCCTGCGGCAGTCACCAACACACCAACTAGTGCTGTCTACAATTTCTCACCAAACTCACCTCATTTGGTGCAGGCTGTATGACTGATGCTGGCTGGGTGGCTGGTGCAGGCTGGGTGCCTGCTTGGGTGGCCGGTGCAGGCTGGGTGGCCGGTGCAGGCTGGGTGGCCGGTGCAGGCTGGGTGGCTGGTGCAGGCTGGGTGGCTGGTGCAGGCCGGGTGGCTGGTGCAGGCTGGGTGCCTGGTGCAGGCTGGGTGCCTGGTGCAGGCTGGGTGGCTGGTGCAGGCTGGGTGCCTGGTGCAGGCTGGGTGGCTGGTGCAGGCTGGGTGGCTGGTGCAGGATGGATGGCTGGTGCAGGCTGGGTGGCTGGTGCAGGTTGGGTGGCTGGTGCAGGCTGGGTGGCTGGTGCAGGCTGGGTGACAGGCCGGGTGGCAGGCCGGGTGGCCGGTGCAGGCTGGGTGGCCAGTGCAGGCTGGGTGGCCGGTGCAGGCTGGGTGGCCGGTGCAGGCTGGGTGGCCGGTGCAGGCTGGGTGGCCGGTGCAGGCTGGGTGGCCGGTGCAGGCTGGGTGGCCGGTGCAGGCTGGGTGGCCGGTGCAGGCTGGGTGGCCGGTGCAGGCTGGGTGGCCGGTGCAGGCTTGGTGGCCGGTGCAGGCTGGGTGCCTGCTTGGGTGGCTGGTGCAGGCTGGGTGGCCGGTGCAGGCTGGGTGGCCGGTGCAGGCTGGGTGGCCGGTGCAGGCTGGGTGACCGGTGCAGGCTGGAGGGCTGGTGCAGGCTGGGTGGCTGGTGCAGGCTGGGTGGCTGGTGCAGGCTGGGTGGCTGGTGCAGGCTGGGTGCCTGGTGCAGGCTGGGTGGCCGGTGCAGGCTGGGTGGCCAGTGCAGGCTGGGTGGCCGGTGCAGGCAGGGTGCCTGGTGCAGGCTGGGTGGCTGGTGCAGGCTGGGTGGCTGGTGCAGGCTGGGTGGCTGGTGCAGGCTGGGTGCCTGGTGCAGGCTGGGTGGCCGGTGCAGGCTGGGTGGCCAGTGCAGGCTGGGTGGCCGGTGCAGGCTGGGTGGCTGGTGCAGGCTGGGTGGCTGGTGCAGGCCGGGTGGCTGGTGCAGGCCGGGTGGCTGGTGCAGGCTGGGTGCCTGGTGCAGGCTGGGTGCCTGGTGCAGGCTGGGTGCCTGTTACATGGGATGTGGATGTTGATTCTGCCGTACATGGCTCATTATACCCAGTATCGCCAGCTTTTTCTGCCCACAAAGATCTTTTGTTTTCTCTACTGCTCCTTGCAGTGTGTTTAGAGAGACATTTACCCTTTGATTGGATTGAAAAGGGCTGATGACTTAGTTCAATGAGGCAGGTCTACACAGAATTATACATAATGTTTTGTCCAGGTACCATGGGTTGGAATGCCATCCGTCATCTGTTGATGAGATCAGAAAAGAACATGTTAGGACACACTTTTAAAAAATCTGTTTCCGCGTGAGCGGGTGGGCTTAAAAGAAACTCACCTGGGCGGCCGCAAATTGTTCTTTTTTTTCCTAAATTTTTTTCTTAATGGCTGGGGTGTGAGGCTCGATGTACCGCATTATAACCTGTTATTTTTAAATGGAAATGCTGAATATGAAGTCTGGTAGAGTATAACACTGAGCCTCGTATTTCGCCAAAGGTGAATAACCAGCCCCCGTATTTCCTCAAACCTCCATATTTCCTCAAACCTCCATATTTTGACTGGAGTATTGTTTAATGGTGTTCCTTTTTAACAAATTAATATATTTTAATCGAAAAGCAGGCCTAATTTGTACAAAAAATGAAGACATAGGCAATGGAGGGGGGGGCCTTTTTATTGCGAACCAAATCACGCAGGCACAGAAACCGGAAGTGAGGTCCGTGCAAGGTGTCATGGCAGCCTTTGGGTGTGTTTGGAGTGATTCAGGTTAATAAATTGCCCTTTTCTCCTTTATTATAAGGGAAATACATTTAAAAATAAATACAGGATCAGCATAAGTTCTGTATTAGCCCTTCAGATTGCCCTCTCAAGTCCCTGTATTTCGGCCGATTTTTATTTGGAGAGGCCTTATTTAAGCCTGAGCACCCCTAGCAAAATATGAGATACATGAATGACGATTCCAGTGGTGGACTACCCGGTTGGGAAGTCGGTACAGGAAATTTCGAGGGTAATCTGGCGGGCAAATACAGAACTTAAACAAATCCTGTATACAGTATCAGTATATTTCTTATCCCCTCTCTGTCAGACCCACCTCAGCTCATTTTACAGTTGTCACCATGGCTTCAAAGTTCAAAGAGATAAGGTATCAAGTGTGGGATACCAAAAAAAAAAAAAAATAAATAAATCGGCCGAAAACAAACTTTTTTTAAGTGTGGCCCCATGGGAACTGTTTTAAAAGACTTCATTAACGAGATGAGAGAGTTGATTTCTGCATGTTAAGACGACTCCAAATAATATCCTTGTTTCTCTTTGTTCTCAATACAGCGATCATCCCCAAAATCGTTTTTGACGATGATTTTTTTTGACGAATTTCAATGAAAATCATGATAATAATGATATGGACTAACTAGTTAGTACGACTATTGATCGACAGGGGGTAGTACCAGCTCTCCCGCCAGTGACGCCGTGACGTCACTATGGGTGTGGACCACTAAATTCGACATGGCGACATGGCCGTTTTTGGGCCTAGTGACATGCGACATGAGGAATATTAGAGATAGTGACATGGGACATGGACATTTCTTAAAATCGACATGGTGACATGGCTATTTCTTAAAAATCGACAGGGCGACATGGCTATTTCTTAAAATCGACATGGGGAATTGGGACCCCCCATCCAGACCCCCATAACACGCACATTCTTCATGCCCTATCCAGGTGTTAACATCCCGGGTCATGTGGTTCTGGTACATGGTTTTAATACCATGCAGTCACGTGTTAAAGACACTAACAAGTGTTAGATATAGCCGACAACAGCAATATCAGAACCAGCTCGCTGTTTTATTGGTAGGCGCTAACAGGTTCCTTTAGTCCTTTTCTTTTCTTTATCTATCTTTTCTTCACTTTAATAATACATGTTCATTGGCACACCATCCCAAGCCATTCAGCCGATAAGCCTGAGCATGATGGATGAATGCAGCCCTGGCGAGTTACTCACTAACTCATATAAACGTTCAGACAGCATAGCGCATTAAATCACTATGCTGTCCTCAAAGGGTTAGGGCGAACAATAACATAGCGGCCAGGGTGGACATGTGTCGTTAATGGTCTACATGCACCAAGGTGAGGTTCCATAAACACTATTTAAAAGAAAGCAAGAAAAGAGAGAGTGCTCTTAATATTCATGGTTTTGCGGAAACAGGCCGGCTGTCTGTGGTCAGAGTGGATGGTGCCTATTCCCGGACACTGAGTCATGCCTCATGAGGCTGAGGGTGGTGTCGGAGTGCGGGGGGGGGGGGTCTGGTATGTGGTTGGGATGGGCTACCCACCAAGAGTAAAAAGCAAAGAAAGGGTAGAAATGTTGGTGAGGAGACAAAGATAGGGAAAGGAGCAAGGGGCAAGAGGAGGTAGGAGTGAGAAGGGAGGGGGAGACGAGAAGGGGAGGAGGGAGGTGAGGAGAGGAGGGAGGTGAGAAAGGATGGAGGGAAGTAGGATGGGGAGGAGGGAGGTAGGATGGAGAGGAGGTGGTGGGAAGGGGAAGATGAAGGTGGGAATGGCAGGAGGGAGGTGGGAAGGGCAGGAGGGATGTTGGAAGAGGAGAAGAGAGTAGAGAAGGGGAAGGGAAGGAGGGAGATGGGAGGAGGGAGGTGGGAAGGGGAGGAGGGAGATGGGGGGAGAGAGGATGGGGAGGGAGGAGGGAGGCGGTAAGAAGGGGAGGAGGGAGGTGGAATGGGGAGGAGGGGCGAGAAAAGGAAAAGGGAGGGGAAGGTGAGGAGGGAGGGAGGTAGGGGGGAGGAGGTAATAGAGGTGCATATAGATATGAAAATAAAATTGCTGCTCTTGGCACTTGCATACTGCCCTGGTGATTTCCAGGGGTCGATTTATTCACCAGGGCTGCATGTATGCATCGTCAATAAGGGCATGGTGCATTAAATCACCAGTCGTACCTTTAACATGGCATCACCTTTAACACCCTACTCAGGTAAGAACAACATGATGAATTAGGATACACGCCACCCGCCAAGTATTGTCACACCTAGGGGCTGTACAGCAACACTTGGCAGCCTGCCACACTACAGGAAAAAACACAACACCATGTAGACGTCACAATAAGGAAGGTGCGGTAACTGTGGGTAGACTGTGATCTCTAATACCGTAAAACCTCTCGTATAAGCCGCGGCTAGTATGTGCGTCAGATTGCCGGTGCGGCTTATAGGAATGGCCCAGGGTCAGGGTACGGCTTATACCTGACGTTTTACTACTATAGTGTAGCACTAGAGTTACCCTTATGAGATCGCCAGTGCGGCTTATAGAATGGGGTACCATAGAGGGGATGGTAGGCAGTCTAGGATACGGCTTATACAAGAGTTAGGCTTATACGCGGGGTTTTACGGTAGAGCCCATCCCTTCATGCCCCTTCTCTATTTAGTCAAGGAGGTAAAAAACACACCAGATCCATGTCATTGTGTGCTACTGTAGCTGCCTCGCTGCCGTCAGCTTACTACAAATGTAGGCCCTACTAACGATTTACATCAAGCCCTTTTGTAACATACACTTCGATCGTCTAAGGCCCTGGATGGGTCCCATGTCGCTAAATGCCCATGTCCCACGTCTCTACTGGTGAATAATCACAATGTCCCTGCTGTTTCAATTTTCCATGAGGCGCATTGTGTATGAGTGTGCATAAAATTGCTCAAAGAAAAGAAGGAGGGTCGACCCTCTATCCGATGACTTTCTTTCAGATGACTCTTTCCAGATATCTCCATAAAAGGGGAGCCTAGATGACTCTCAAAGGGAAGTACTTACTTTGGCTGTTTAGGCCTTTCTACCGACATGCCCAACCGTCGTGACCCTTTGTCGTGACTTCCTTTCTTTACTCTGTTTATGCTAAAGGGCTATCCTCAGACTGCTACAGGTATGTAGTTAATGTATTACGGTGTATAAGGGAATGGTGACAGGCAGGACCGCCTATGCAGCTTTATAATATAGCATTACCAAAGGTAAAATGTGCGGCTTTATACAAGGTTTCGGCTTATATGCGAAAAGTATACGTGATCGTCACATGAGTTATGATATATTGAGCTAGATATATGTGTGCTTAAACAGTTAAAGGATTGAAATGATGGATCGTAGGAAGGATTGATGGATGGAAAAAAGAAACAATCCAAAGAACGTTAAGATACTTGATAGAAGTGAGCTTGAAAGAGGTTTGTCTGAAGACGTTAGATGAGAAGGAGTGAATTGGAGTGAGGTGAGTTTGTCCATGCCCATGCACCCTGGTCCACCTGCATCTATCTATGTACCTCAAGGTAAGGCTGTTCTGTGCTAAATCATATACACCCATGCATGCACTGTCTTGTATGGCTCACTTCCGGATCACTTCTAGGGTTTTCTTTAGACTGGAATATACCGTAAATTCCCGCGTACTACCCGCGGGTTGTACGCGAACCAAACTCAGCTTTCATTTGATACCAGATATGCCTATATAGGGTGCGGGTTATACGAGGGTTTTTATCATTATAGAACAGTACTAAAGTTGACATTTTCAGATCTAAAAACGGGTTATAGGATTCTCCTGAGTTGGGGGTGCGGGTTATACGCGAGATGCGGGTAGTACGCTGGAATTTACGGTAGCTCCTTTGTGAAGCTTTGGGACTGGGATGACATTTAATTTTAGGATTGTAAAAATAGACGTGTAATCATGATATTCTCTATATGCTTGGACTTCACGAAGTTATAAGGTAGTGATCTTTCTTTTTTTTACAGTTTCAAGTAGGAATTAGAAAGGGTAAATTACCAAGTGATTATTTTACGCCAAACCCACAGAAACCTACCGGGGTACACTATAAGAGTATACTATACACGTCGTCCACTTGGATTATCAGCCTCTATCTATATGGTCTATATGGAAGAGGGGTGGTGTGTGGCACTTGCCCTCATCTTACTAACCTGTCTACACGGGTTGATGACCTTGTAGTAGTTGTACTTTTACAATGTATAACTCCACCTGTGACCCTGTACCCAGAGGTCCCTGCAGTCCCTATGAGTGTGCCGCAGCCTGGTCCCCACAGTTGTGGTACAGCCCATGTTGCCACCAGCAGCACCGGCCGTGGTTATACTGCCTGCCAACACCACACAACCACACCCGGCCTTCCCCAACTTCTCGCTGCCCGCCGCCACTGGACATCACAACACCATCAGAAAGTCTGGGGAGTCCCCACCAGACGGGAACTACCCCAGGTGCAAGTTATAACACAGCTGGCACAGCAGTGGTTATGGGCGGGTTATGGGGATTAATAGAACCTCAGTTCGAGGATTAATTTTACCCGGTTTACTATTAAACACATAGTACTGCTGGTAACATGCCATATGGCATTTGATAAAAATAGACCCAATCCCGATTCAATTGTATACATGCCTACGTAAATAGAGTGGTCTAACATGCTAGGCCTACTCTATGGGTGTAGACCCCTAAAATCGACAGGGCGACATGGCCTTTTCTTAAAATCGACAGACGACATGGGGCCTAGTGACAAATGACAGGAGAAATACAAAGATACTGACAAATGACATGACCATTTCTTAAAATCGACAGGTGACATGGGGACCCCCCATCTAGACCCCCGTCACTGCGGGCTGCTACTCGGTCAAACATGGACACTTAGATATTTGGCAGTCATTACCAGTGCTTATAGGTCAATTCTGATAAGAGAGAGTGACAGGAAGTTTCAAGGTTTGCAGTGGGACATAGACGGTACCCCGTGCTTCATAGAGGACAATTTCTTGGCCTTCGGGACCAGGATGTCTCCCAGTGTGTTCACTCGCATCACCGACGCGGTCTCGTGTCATATGGAGGGACAAGGTTTCTTTTGTGCTAATTACCTTGATGACTTTCTAGTGATGGGTCGCGACTTCAACGAATGCCAGACGGCTCAGCTTAACCTCCATAGTGTATTGAGGAGGTTGGGTTTCTATATTTCTTATAAAAAGGTTAGGTCGCCGGCCCAAATCCGGCAGTGACGTCACGGCGTCACTGGCGGGAGAGCTGGTGACACCCCCTGTCGATTAATAGTTGCACTAATTGATTAGTCCATGTCATTTTTTCCCAAAATTATAGGGAAATGCGAGGAATTTTGTCTCAAAATCCTTAACAAAATTTGGTAAAAGAATTTAAAAAATCGACCTACCTACCCTATTTTTTTGGGGTCGTGTTACCTGAACACAACTTTTTTTTTTGGCCTAAACTCAAAAACACCTGAAATTGGAGACGGGATATTTTAGTCTCAGGATTCGCGCTAGCCGTTCGCCAGATCGCCATTGGCAAATTAAATCTCAATCTGGCGATTCTATCTCATATGGAATTCGCAGACTGACGAATCCCCCAGCAGAATGCCATTGTCATTATAAGGAATACCTTGTATAATATACCGTTGGAAAGCTAAGATCAAGAGAGAAACAGCCGTATATTTCACTTCTAAATATATTGAGAACCTGAAATTTCCCAATTTTCTAAAACAAAATAGTAAGAGTACCAGCATTTTTTTCTCCCAAGTATCACTAGTGAATTCCCATTGTTGATTCGACCTCTCTGACCTGACTGATACCTACCAATGTGACAGACATTCAAACCATCTCCCTATGTGGATTGAACATTAGCATTATTCTTTTATTGTCTAATGCTGGTTTGATATCTCAAATTGCTAAATCCTCTATTTAGATGGGATAAAATCTAAAGTTCAGCCAAATGAATGTCCATGTGGTTCAGGCAAAATGTGTCAGAATTATTATTTGAATACACTTGACCTCTAAATCCCATATAATATATGACAACACGGCCATCCTTGTTACATAATGATGCATACAATATGCCCTTATTAAAGTCCCTTTTAGATTACAGGCTTTTGGCTCCAATTTTTTTTGGAAAGGCAGAGGAATAATTTTTAAAAAGCTGTCGTACAGGGGAGCTGGGTCATAAAATTTCCCAAAGGTAGAAGGAAAAACAACAACTTGGAAAGTCCCTCTTTTGGGCTATCAAATGAAGGTATATTGAGAAATGTACCCATTCTCAAAGTCAGAGGGCAGAGGTAAAAAACACACTATTTTTTCGCAATATGCCAAAAATCTCAGCAGCGGATCCATAATCGAAGTTATCAGAATAAAACAGCTGCCTTGCCGAGGGCCCGCCGCACCCTCTAAAAGGGGCCGCATGCAAGCTTCTTTTCATCAGTTTACAAAGAAATATCATCAAAAACCCCACATCCCTGAATTTTTATAATAAAAAAATATTCAAATTTCTGCCCCTTTTTTTTAAGGCATTTTGTGGCAACCAATTGATCGATTTTCATACATTTTACAGTTTTAGAATCCCCAAGAATAGTGTATAGTAGTATATAGTGTTAACATATCCATTAACCTTTTCCCCCATGCATTTCTGTGTACATATCCCCCATTTCAGCCCTTTTGAAACTTGCTGGTCAAAGACTACACTGGTCAAAGACTACACAGGTCAAAGACTACACCCGGTCAAAGACGTTTCAATTGTTACAAACTCATGAGACACGGCCATAAGGGAGCCTAGGTGACTCTCTGGCTGATCTGAGGGAGTCACATAGGGGAGTCACATAGCTCCCTGGCTCACATAAGGGAGTCCAGTAAGGAACTGGGCTCTTTTAGGGAGGGGAGTCATTCTGGAGGAAACCTGGACTCCCTTTTGACGCTGTTTCTTTTCTCTGTGAATAATCATGACCAATTTGAACTGCATAATCCTGGTATCTTAGAAAGTCACTAAGTGAAATAAATTACTTTATAATTTCAAAAGAAAAAGAGTAAGAGAAATATGAGAAGGCTGCATGTACGGATCTTAATTAAAATCCACTAAACGTTCCCCATTTTGATTTCCTAGCTGGCACCTCCAGCCTCCATTTTAAGATTGCGAGAGATATGTACAGATATAGCATGAGGAAAGGCGATTTTAGCATGTTGGAAGGCGAGTTATCCCTTGTCTCTTATTGGCTTGAAACCATGGTCTCCGACACTCTTATCACCTTGTCAATTTAAGTGGCTGCAGATGGGTTAAAGCGACCTGGCGACCTGGGCCGTTTTGGAGGCGACTTTCGACCTAAGGCAATAATAAAAGCGACCTTGCGACTTTTGGACAATTATAGGCCGGACTCCACTAGAGCGACACTGCTAGCTGCGAAACGTGGCGATCTTTTTATCCTTTGTTTCGCCTGGTTTCGCCTAGTTTCGCCTGGTGTCGCCTGGTTTCGCCTGAGATTCGCCCTGAGTGTCGCCATGAAGAGGGCGACACTGCAGCGAAATGAAGCGAAATGGGGCGAAATGAAGCGAAATGTGCAAAACAAAACAGAAAAAAGATCGCAACGTTTCGCAGACTCCAGTGTCGCCCTAGTGGAGCCCAGGCTTTTGACAATAGGTTAAAAGGGTCCAAAAAAGCGACTTTTCAACCTGTACCCTTTAATTTCGGCGACTTTCCGACCTCAGGGGGGACCCATCTGCACTCCGATTTAAGGGTCTGTGCCTGATACCCTACGGTGTAAGCACGAACATGCCGGTGTAGGTTTGTGGCATGATAATGGGTGTGGACCACTAAATTCGACATGGCGACATGGGCCTTTTTGGGCTTAGTGACATGGGACATGAGGAATTTAAGAGTTAGTGACATGGGACATGGCCTTTTCTTAAAATCGACAAGGTGACATGGCCATTTCTTAAAATCGACAGGGCGACATGGCCATTTCTTAAAATCGACAGGGGAAATTGGGATCCCCCCATCCAGACCCCCATGATAACTTTGTCAGCTTTAAACCAGGAAATGTAATGGACGTTGAAAACAATGGTGGACATGTATCCGGACATGCAGCCCGAGTAGGCATCTATTAAAGTGGGCCACACTGGTAAATGGTGGTTTAGGGACAGATGTAAATACCATGCATGTATAAGGGCCTATACTGGTGACCAATAACCTCCACTTGTTATAACCGTATCCATGACTCTGTTAATTAGAGTGATTTCTTCAATAACACCAAATGAGTATAACTGACCTTTTATGCTGCTTCCCTGCCACGTATTAGAAATACTAGAATACCAGGATGTAGGGCGGCGACCACGTGACTTAGTAAGTGGGTGCATGGGGCACATCTCAGGCATCTGGTCTGGTATATAAATGTGTCTACATGTAGAGTTATTTTTGTGTGAGCAGAGGCCGGGAGAGTGACCTGGTTTCTAGTGTGTGTGTGGATATATCCCGGTGGGCATGCATCTAGTCTGTCTAGTAGGTTACATTATACAGTAAGATAGGGCCCAAAGGCTACATTGTGAAAGTGTTCCGGTTTTGTAATAGATAACCCACGAGTAATCGAGTTTATTTTTTGGAAATACAAGATCTCCTATGCTTAAGCAGTGGATGGCGCTATTCAATGCCCCCATTGAATACAATATGGCCATATTGAATGGGCTAAGAAAAGTTGTTTTTCCTTCATTAAATGGCTTCAAATTAAAAAAATAAACACAAATGCCAACTACATTGATACCGCTCTGATGTATTTCACTCATGGGGGCTGGGGCGCATCCCACTCAGTCTGCGGCTTTGTGGGAATCCGTAGACGTCCGTATTTGTATGAATAAGTACTAAAAACGATTTTATTAATTTTTATATTCTCCACAAATTGCGGAATGTTTTCCTCAATTTGTGGACATCCATACTTTGTGGAGAAACAGCATCCTCGGGTTTTACGGTATAGTTAAGCCACAAAGGATCCCGACTCTCGAACAAGCCGCGGCTTCTACACAGAATTTTACATTTGAGAACTCAATTCATGTTGAAGAATACATGCAGACTATTGGATCTGATGAATATATTTCATTTATTACTGTACAAGATTGTGAGTCAAGTCGTCCATAGAAGACAAAGTCCACATTTTACACTCGCCATATGTTACATTATATTATACTTGGCCGTTCGTCTCGGAGACATCACCCTATGAGGGTATACCCTTTGCTTCCCACTCGATTCCCTTTTATTTACAGTAGGATTTATTTGCAAAAGACTACATAATACATACATGATAGGCTCTGCTGAAAGCTGCACATCTGACACACTTTACACAAGGCACATAAAAATTAAAGGTTGGTCAATGGATTTCAATTTCAATTTTTATATATTCAATTGTTTATTTATTCTTTGTTGTCACTGGATTTTTCCCATGAAAGGTGAGTGAGCGAATTTCTTCTTCTTTTTTAACCCGGCCTCTGACATACAGTTTTATTGAACCCACAACATATATTTTCGTTCATCTGCAGGTTAATTACAAGAATGAAAAAGTTTTGAAAAATCTCAATTTTCAAAAAAAAGTGAGGCGAGCGATCCATTGACAAAAGAGAAAAATTCACATTTCCTAAAATAAGGTGCACAAAATCCATTGACCAATTTTCTTTTTCGGTGTGGCCCGAAGAACACATTTATTTAAAGGGAGCGAACATTTCAGGGGCACATAATCTCCAATTTTAATGTTTTTTTGTTGTTGTCATGACGCACAGATACACTGCCGACAAGTAACTTGCCGGCGCAGGTGTATAAACCGTGTAGCGTAGCCACATTTGACTGCAGCCCCGGCGAGTTACTCGCCAAGGCTACATTCATGCATCATACCAATAAAGAGGATAATGCACTAATATGACCCTTAAAGGGTTAAGATTTAAAAATGCAAAATCAGTATTGCCGTACGCTTCACGACTTGGCTACACTTCATTGCTGGAGCTGGGTAATTGTTCTCTCAAATTAGAAATGGAAAACATGACATCACTTTGTCTATAGGCCACACCAAAAAAAAAAGTTGGTCAATGGATTTCACTTTTTAAAATGATGCGAGCGAGCGAAATTTTTATTTTTTTTTTTAACAAATTTTGTTTTGTCAATATTTTTTGCCGGTGGAAAAGTGGAGCGAGCGACAATTTTTTTAATTTTTTTACCCAGCCTCCGACAAAGAGTTTTTGGTGGCCCCCTAACATGAAAAGTTATTGGTTGATCTGGGGTAATTACTGGAAGAAAATTTTGAAAGGAAAAAAAAGTTTTCAATTTTGAAAAAAATGAGGCGAGCGAAATCCATTGACAATTTTTTTTTTTCAAAAAAAAAAAAATTCCATTTCAGAAAATAAGGTGCGCAAAATCCATTGACCAACTTTTTTTTTTTTTGGTCTGGCCATAGGACGATAGTGTCATACAGAGTGGGTGAAGTTGATTTGTGAACGCGATAACAAATAAATAAAAGTACAAAAACAAAGCAATATCAACACCGGCCAAATACTATTTACAATACGCTCAAAACAAATATCACAGGCTGAAAATCATCATCATCATCATTTTTCATCATGTAACTGAACCTATGTCTCTGTGTTCTAAAATGACAAACTTACAAAGATGTAAAAACAATTAAAAAATGTTGGTCTTGCGATGAAGCGGGTCATTTGTCTTCACCCATTCAGAAAGGCACAAACCTCGAGCTATGTGGAAAAGCACCATTTAATTATTATCCCTTTAAGGGTAGCATGTCGCTTTAATGCAATATTCCCACTGTTGTCATGATGCATGAATGCAGCCCTGGTGAGTACTCGCCAGGGCTGCATTCCGACCCTTCGGGATTGTATCAAATCCTGTAGGTTCGGCATGATGCATGAATGCAGTGCGGGATAGTTAGGGAGTGCTCATTTTTTAACAACGGGGGGGGGGGGGGGTGAGGGGCGCAACGAGATTTTGCACGCTGGCACAATTTTTTTGCCCTTACCCCCACCTGGCAGGTCGAAAATCAGGCCGCGCACCCCTTCCTTTGAGGCATCGGAACGCAGTTTTTTTCGCGCAAAACAGGTGAAATTCTACCCCCCCCCCCCCCCAAAAACCCACCACTCCCTTTGTTATTGCACTCCCTTAGTCACTAGTCCTGAATTCACACAAATTGGCATAACACATTAAATCATTATGCAGCCATTAAAGGGTTATACAGACCATGAGGGGATTATGACTGCCCTGTATAACGTGTACATTAATGAGGATTAATATGTTTGGTTCTGGCCGATTATAAAATGGTACACACTATTGGCACATATATTGGGTTAAGCATTGTCATGTTAACGGCCGCTCAGCGCTTTAAAGCAGGATGCCAAATTGTCGGTCATGATGTATGAATGCAGCACTGGCAAATTACCCGGTACTAGCCAGGACTGCATTCATACATCATGCCAACCATTAGTGAGTGAATACATCAATCTTGTATGGTCGGCATGATGCACTAATGCAGCACAGTCCGATTTCTCACCAGGGCTGCACCCATGCATCATGACGACCAAGGGTATACTGCATTAAAGCACTATGCAGCGTCGATCACCATGCAGCATCTAAGGCAGGTCATTTTTTAACAACAGGGGGGGATCAAAAAAATTGCACCCCTTTTTAGTGAAAAAGCCCGCACATTACTATACCTCAAAGGGGTCGGCGGCGCTCAATTTCAACTTGCCTGAGGGGGGGAACCAAAAAAATTTCGACCCCTCCAGTGGGGGGACCAAAAAATTTCGACTCGCTCATGCGAAAAACCACCGACCCCCCCCCTGTTGTTAAAAAATGACCACTCCCTAAATGGTTATTTTAGGTTATAACAGTTTATAACTTTTTTTCCTAAACAGCTGTAGCGTTAAACCCGAGGACCACCTTTGTTATTCTGGTTATTCAACAGCTTCTAATTTCTATGTTATGCACATTTTGCTGGGTATCGTTTACTTAAAGCTCAGTCGTCACATGCTATAAAAGTTTCTTCAACGTGTCAACTTTTTTTTGTCTTGTTTATAATAACAAGCCGGCTTGTAAAGTCACTGTGCAGCATTTGATGGGACAAACTGTCACAATATTCCATTACTTTCCATGACCCATGGGAACCCTTTGCGAAAACATTTTCATCCCGCAGGACATTCAGTCCTGCAAATTTTCAATATTGCAGGACCGGCTACACTTTTGAGGGACCGGATAGCCACATATCTGACAATTTATGCATTTGAAGTAAAAAAAAAAGGTTTGTCTATTGAAATTCTTTTTAACTATGGCTAAATCAGGATAAATACATATAGTTGTACACAGTATATGGACATACATATTTTAGGTTAACAAACCCAACTAAGTTATTATAGTTCAGAAAAGCCAAACATGTGACTGGACATCCGGTCCTGCTACACTTGTCAATCTGCTGGACCGGTGGCATTTTAGAAGGACATTGCCACTGTCCTGCATGTTTTCGCAAAGACTGGGTTGGTCGCTTACCTTAGGTGCCTGGTTAATAGGCAGGGTGTCTGACTTCTCTATACAGTGAATGAACGGGAAGTATACCGTGGTATTCTTCAATATATGGATGGCACATGTCTGAAAATAAATGCACTGTCCTGCATGTTTTCGCACAACCCAGACTTGTGGCATCATGCCATCCTTAAAGGGTTATGTGTAGCATGTCTATAGGGAGTGCTCATTTTTAATAAGGGGGGGGGGGGTGTAAACAATTTTGACACCTTGATGGGTGGGGAGGGGGCGAGAAGTTTCAACTCCTCTTGTTGGGGGAGGGGGTGGAAAAAAAAGCGAGTTACTCTTTTATGAAAGAGGCGCGAATGTGCATGATTTTCGATCCGGGGGGTGGGGGGGGGGGGGGGTAAAGAATTCCGACTCCTCTTGAGCAGGGGAAGGGGGAGTTCGTATGCTTTGTGCAAAATCTCATTGCTCCCCCCCCCCCCCCCCCCTGTGAAAAAATGAGCACTCCATTTACAAGAACATTATGCCAGACATTATTCTCGTACATACACCACTAGCTCAGCATTGGGTATGATCAATTTAGAAAATAACCTGATGGTAAATAAGTTCCTAATATTAGAACGAGAAACTATAGAGTACATGTACAAGACCTCGAGTAAATATTTCAAATTCATTTGCAGGGAACTTACAAAATTAATACAGATAACTATCCTGGAATAAATCAATTCAGAATTTGCTTAGAAACTCTTCTGCTTGTCATGAAAAGAAATACAGATGCATGTACATGTATTTCAATTGACATCAAAATTGTGAACTTCACTGATACCATTCTCACCGTTTGGCTGTGTGAGGTCTTAGGGCGTAACATTTATACCCTGTAGTCAAAATGCACAGAACATGGGACTTGACTATTGTAATATACATTGGGTACATAGTGCCTTTCTTCTTGTGGCCTTTGAGACACGCAGTTGTTCTGTGAACACATATATACATATAGATACTCTGCGTACTGCTATATAACCGTATAAGGTATATCATACATGGGTACCGTAAATTCCCGCGTATAACCCGCACCTCGCGTATAACCCACACCCCGATTTTGAGAATAATCTGTAACCCGCATCTCAGGGTCTTGATTATGATTACGCTGTAATATACAAGTTTCTAAAATCTCTTGTAACGAGCCTAATTTGTGCCTATTGAAACATCGTTTAATTATAATTAACTTGGTAAAAAAATCTCCCTTATAAGCTGACCCCACCCTTTGATGAAACTCTACTAGCCGAATAAGGCCAAAAAATCCCAAAATTTAGTCGGCTTATGAGAGCGTTTCTACGGTATATATAACCAGCACCCCCAACCTTGCACTTGTGTATACTGTAAACGTAGATATTTTCGCGCTGACATATTTTCGCGGAAATGAAAAACCCGCGAAAATTTGTACAAAGTGAATATCTATATTGATACTAAAATATTCCAAAAAATCACAAATTTAAATACACACGAAATTGTCCTTTTTTAGCAAATTCGCGAAAATTTATAAACGCGAAAATTTTTTGCATTTACAGTAACTCCTACCTAAGGTTTGGTTCACGTGAAACACGTGGATTCTATGCGAGACTTTACGGTAATCTTATCCTAGACCCCGAGTCAGCGGTCGATTATCTCCGCAGCACAGTGTATATTTCTCGGAGCGGGCGTAAAATTCTATGTACATGGTGACCTTTATATTAAAAATCCGGTTGTATCTTTTATACAATTCCACACTGATCATTCATTCAATTACACGCTTTAGCATAGATACATGGGGTTGATAATAATGATGAAAAAATGCATTCTACATTAATGAAATGAAATGTGACATATTGATCAAATGACTGAAGAAACCCCATAAGTGATGTTGTACAAATCAATGTTTTAAAACCTGTGATATCTAAGGTTATTCACATCTTGATTAATCTAGATGCAGTGACATTTTTCCTTCGGAAAATGAATGATAAAATCTAACATCGAGATAACTGAATTTATCTTATGAAGGATAGCATCCTGAATGTCGGACCAGCTTATAGTATGGGCCAACTTACAATTGACTAAAGGACCTCAGCGTACCAAGATTTAATTTCATTGCCATCACTCATCCTTTAGTTCTGACGGTTTCCTCGGTCGGACTAAACTCTGAACAGGATGACTTGGCAAGCCTTCACTCTGGGAGGTGATGATACTACAGCAGGGGTAGACACTAACGCTGGCCCGGGAGCCAATGGCCCGTAATTTTGGGTCCGAGCCCGTAGTTTACTTCAGAATCAACTTCCCATAGGCCAGGGTGGGGCACAAAAATATTTTACAAGATATTTGAGGGGAATGTACCCGATTAGTATAGTCATGCAATATGTCGTTGGAAAGAGGAAAATGAATGCGAATGAGGCAATTTGGTTACATTTCAACATAATTAAATTAGGCATATCTGATTTTTTCTCTGAAAAAAGTAAAATTTGGCCCACAGCTGAAAGTCTGGGCCATAGATTTTTGGAGCTACGGGCCTGACTGACCCACCGTGTCTAACCCGGCTACATCTTCTAGCTAATTAACATCATATACCATCACCTTACACCACTTGAAGCATTATAAAGGACCAGATCATCCTCTAAGGGAATTACATAACCCGGTAGTTAATTCCCACCTGGAGGGTTATGATTTAGCCTGCCCTTTGTGAGTTTGTCGGTCTTACCAAATCCTTCTGTTCAGAGCGCCCTAAAACCTCTCTGATAAGCCTACCTCCCTTACATTATAAGCCGGCCCCACACTTCGAGAGTGATTTAAAAGCCAACTTTTTAGTCATTTAAAACAGTTTTAAACTATAATGACTGCATTAAAAAACCTCCCTTAACGAGAGCTGACCCCTACTTTGAGACAATGATTAACTGTATTCGACCTAATAAGCGCCCTCCCCCTAATAAGCACTCCCTCCTTTTTTTCAGATTTTTTCCACTCTTTTATGTGTTCCTCTGATTTTGTTAATGCTTTTCACACCTTTGTGTTACATGGAGTACTCCACACCTGTGCAGGTGTTAAGGCTAAGCCAAGTGTAAAGGCATAGGGGTGAGTAGAAGCCTTATATAGACCACTGAGGTGGGCCAGTAGTCTGTATAAACCAGCCATGGGGGGCGCTTATTAGAATGGATATTTGAGACTTATTTTTCCACTTGAAATAATTTTTTAAGCACCCAGGGCGTTTATTACGTCGAATACGGTGAGCCGAATTGGTCCGAAAACCCCCGAAAAGGGTCGGCTTATGAGAGAGGTTTTACGGTATACAATATGCGGCTGACGCTCCGCCCCGTGCAGTGTGGATCACAAGAAGACAAAGTCGTCTGACTCTTTACTGGAGACCCTCATACGGGCGCTCAGTCGGTCGTTGGACACCTTGTGACGCGGTTTCTCAGACGGCTGGGGATAGACGACGTCACAACTCCGGCCGTCGGACACGGTGAACATTGGGTAGTGACCTGTGTCCATCGGTGGGGCTGTCATCTGGGGGTTAAACACAATATTAAAGCATGTTATTTTTGTCGTTTATTGGGCCAGACCCAAAAAAGACAGTTGGCCATTTTAAAACAATTTAAAAAAAAGAAGAATTTTGCTCGTCTCATTTTTTCAAAAATTGGGATTTTTAAAAACTTCTTTCCTGTATTGATTCTCCCCGATGAGCCAATTCATCTTTTTGTAGTGAGTTCACTGAGAACTTTTGTTGAGGGCTGTATAAAAAACACACCACTTGCACCACTTTTCTATCTACCAATTTTTCTTTTAGTCTTTTCGTATGGCCTTATCTAGCCAACAACCTTTTTATGCGTCACGCCCTTGGTCTTCATGACGCAAGAATGCAGCCCTGGTGAGTTAATCGCCAGTGCTGCATTAAAGACCATAAGGTGACCCTGCCCATAAGCCGACCCTCTACACTGTAACTAGACATAGAACCTTTGAAACTGGTTTGACTAACAGTAAATATAACACTATGCTACATTTACTACTGCCACATTTTACTACTGAAATTTGTTAACTCATTTTTTCTTTAATTTATTGATAAGGTATGAAACAGCGGAAAGTTTCAAAATCCTTAAAAAAATAGTTTAAAAAACAACAACACAAAAATACAATCAGCCTACAGACTCTAATTGCTGGGGCACGAGTTTTGGTCTGTTGGCTGGGTTATTTTACGAGTTGAAGGTGGGGCCGTATTTCACGAGGCCGTAGGCCGAGTGAAATGCGGCCCCACCTTCAACAAGTGAAATAACCCAAGTAACAGACCTAAATGAGTGTGCCTTTGTGTTTATTTCTTATGTTTCTCGATTCAAATGAAATTATTATAGGGGGGGAGGGCCTAAAAGTAGCTGAAATAACTTATTTCTATGCCGTTCAAATGTAAACAAACCACCGTTTTTGATGACGTCACAGGCCGTTAAATACGGCCATGGGTTATTTAATGGGGGATGTTAAATACGGGTGTCCTTGGTTAAAGCAATGGCACAGCCGTATTTCATAAAATATACAACTCTTTATTTCATGTACATGAGACATGTCCTACCTGGGAAGCCTCTCGGATGAAGGTCTCGAAGTCGACGCGAGTCTTACAGAAGAAGCCGAGAGTACAGCTGGGGTCCATCTTGTTACTCGGCAGTTTACGGGGAGACATGCAGTGGTAGCTCTGTCAACAAAGGAGGCACAAATATTTGGTATACCGTATTCAACGTAATAAGCGCCCTCCCCCTAATGAGCGCCCCCTCCCTTTTTTCGGGCATTTTTAGACTAGAACAAAGGTCCATATTTCCCGATTTTGGAGAAAATTAAACTCTTAAGTACTTAAAGCGCCATAAAAATAATTTGTTACGTTGAATACGGTATACCGTATTTGACATAATAAATAAGACAAATGCCAACCTCTCCGACATATTTCACAATATCCCACTCAGCCTGAGGTTTCGTGGGATACTGCCCCAGCCCTTACTCGTGAAATACGACAGAGACGGTATCGATGAAATTATTTTTCGATTTGAAGCCTTTTGATAATGGAAAGCTATTTGATAAAGAAAGGGATAACCTTTTCGTAGCCCCGACAAACCGCACTGGTGATCTGATTATGGTGACTTTCGCCGCCTATACGCAAGGTTTTACGGTACAACAATGGCGACACTATGGGATTGAGACACTCCTGAAGGGTTGGCATGATGTTGGGGCTGCATTGATGCATCATGACAACAAATGCCATCTTTTAGCGACATACATCCTTAAAGGGTTAACGCCTGAATGACACAAAGTTAACACTTACATGTACAGGGAAGTGGCGGTCACTGATGTCCACCGTGTCTTGGCAGAAATGTGGGTCCAGGTAAACCAGTTTGTCAGCTGAAAAGAAACAACAAACCGCCAATAAGTTTCACATTTTGATGACATTTTTCATTGCCATAACTTCACGCGTATACTATATTCGACGTAATAAGCGCCCTTCCCATAATAAGCACCCCCCAGCCTTTTTGGGGCAATTTTAGACTAGAACTAAGGGTAAAATCTCACGATATTGGAGACAATTAAACTCTTTAATACTAAAACTACCATTAAAATAATTTTCTAAGCGCCCAGGGCGCTTATTACGTCGAATACGGTAAGCCTGACCCTTGTATAAACCGTGTCTAAACTTTGGGACGATCTTAAGAGCCGCACCTGAGTTTGGAAAATTGCTATATTTTTGTATAAGCCACACATAGGCAAATCCTATGATTGGCACTGGGGTACTGACTCTCGTCCAAGGTTTATGTTACAAGTTTTCTTTAAGCCTCCCCAAAATTTAAATATCATGGTCATTTTAAGGTTATCTCTAATCAATACTAATGCGGCCCAGAGATGCCACTCACTTGACTATAGAATGTAGGAAATCCTAAACATTTTCTGTAGGAGATTAGCTTAATTCAATACATAAATCCAACAAGAGTAGGAATTCCGGCAAAAGTAGGAAAAGCGGCATCTCTGATTATTATGCCCTATCCCCTTTTGTCATGTTCATCCAAGCAGCAAAAGGTACCCCGAGTAAAATGAAGAACACAAACCTTGCCAGCCGACGAAGTAGACGGAGTGTTTGGGTTTGCCCCCGATGACGCCCAGACACATGCGGTGTGTGAGCATGGTCTGTATGCAGGGGATGTAGGCCTCGTTCAGACACTCCCCCCCCAGCCGCACCGGGATCAGAACCACCAGCGCCTTCCACGGCTCCTCCACACACGGGGTACGCTCCCCACCCGCCGCACAGGGTGGCCGGGCGCCCCCAGTGGTGCCTGGATGGTTGCCGGGGGTGCCTGGATGGTTGCCGGGGGTGCCTGGATGGTTGCCGGGGGTGCCTGGATGGTTGCCGGGGGTGCCTGGATGGTTGCCAGGGGTGCCTGGATGGTTGCCGGGGGTGCCTGGATGAGTACCTGGGGTGCCTGGATGGTTGCCAGGGGTGCCTGGATGGTTGCCAGGGGTGCCTGGATGGTTGCCGGGGGTGCCTGGATGGTTGCTAGGGGTGCCTGGATGGTTGCCGGGGGTGCCTGGGCGTGCGTCCTCGGAGGTACTGCTGGTGTGGCGGGCGCGGTAACTGCCTCGCCGTGACCCCATCATGGCACACAGGTCCAACACGTCCTGCTTGTACACTTTGGACAAAACAGTCAGCATTATGGAGTACCGTAAAACCCCGCCTTTAAGACGGATTTATTTTGGTATTTATTTTACCTACAAGACGGATTTTTATCTGAAAATCGGGGGTCGTCTTAAAGGTGGTGTTTTATTACATAGTATCAAAGAGAGAATCATTTTAAAGCCTTTGTCCTACAAGACGGATTTTTATCTCAAATTAGGGGGTCGTCTTAAAGGCGGGGTCGTCTTAAAGGCCGGGTTTTACGGTATGTTGTTTAACGGGGTGTGCATAAATACGTCTACCCCTATTTTTTTTCTATTTTTTCTATTAGTTGAATGCAATTTTATCAACTAATTGCCACCAAAAAACATCTTAATTTGGGATTTTCTAGACATGGCCCCGGAAATGGGGCTTATATTACGTCAATTGAGAAAGTTGGTCTACGGATTTCTATTTTGAAAATATGGTGCGAGCAAGCAGAAATTATTTTTTTTCCATTTTTTAAAATTTTGTTTGCGAATTTTAACCTTATATCAAGTGGGGCGGCTAGCATTTTAATTTTTCCTGAGGGATTTTTTTTTGTTAACTTCCAAATCTGGCTATCAAATATATAAAAACAAAATGAAAAATTCTCATTTCTCAGAAAATGATGCGGGCGCATCCGTAGAAAATTAAAAAATTGCATTTTAGAAAATATGGAGCGGGCAATCTGTAGACCAACTTAGGCCTTACCTGTGCAGTCCTGGGCTACGTAGACACATATCTGACTTGCCAGAGGGTTGTTGGGGGCCTGCATTACCGCTTCACTGAAAGACAAAGTACACGTTGTATTTACTAAGCTTTATCTATATCAATAGTTTACCGTATTCGACGTAATAGGGCCACACTTGAAAAAAAGTTTGTCTCCAGTGGAGCGGCCGGGTGAGATTTATCAACCAGGCTACCCAGCCGGAATTTCATTTTCTTTTTTTTTTAACGGAGGACTGACTACTCAATTAAAAGTACAATGTACCCACACTTGATAACTTATCTCTTTCAACTCTCTGTCTATGGTGACAACTGTTATATGAGCTGATATGTGTCTGACAGAGGGGATGAGAAATATACAGTGTTATAAGCTTAATATAATGTGTTAAATTGAGCCTCACACACCAGCCATGAGGAGGAGAAAAAAAATTAGGAAAAAATCAAAGATTTTGCAGCCGCCCGGTTGACTTTTTAAGCCCACCCGCTCCACCGGAAACAAACTTTTTTTTAAGTGTGGCCTAAGTGTGCGTTTATAAAATAATTTTTACCGCGTTTTTAGAACTGTCTCCAAAATCCTGAAATTAGAGCCTTTGTTCTAGTCTAAAAGATTCTCAAAAAGCGGCGGGGCGCTTATTAGGGGGAGGGCGCTTATTATGTCGAATACGGTATGGCTTTAGTTACAAGCACATAATTAATCCTATTGAGCTCATACACTATATAAACAGGATGGGTCAACATGATACACAAATGCAGCAGTGGTGAGTTACTCACTGGCACTCAGTTGGTGCATCTGAAAAGTCAGCCTTTTTTGATGCATTGCTCTACAGTTGCGAAACTTATTGGGTCTGTACCAGTCGCTGGGGTTCTTACCTTGTTTGTTTTAGCAATTATATCCAAATACTGCAATTCAAAATACATACAATGATACTTTCTTTAGGCCTAAAAAGAAAGTTGTGTTCTGGTAACATGGCCAAAAATAAATAGGATCGGTAGGTTGCTTTTTTTTTTTTTTAATTTTTTCGTAAAAAAGGGCAATTTTTTGTAATAAAATCGCCAACATTTTTTCTAAAATTTTCTGAAAAAAAAGAAAAAAAATGGCCCAGAAAAATTAGGGTCGGCCCCTATAATGTATAGCCGAACACAAATATTAATTATTTTTGGGCCTTTATACCATGTTTTCACATGTAACTTATTTACCTCAGGACGTGAGCGACGGATGCGGGACCGTACCAGTCACCGGGATTCTTGCCCGAGCGCTGCCCGATCTGTGCCAGTTTGTGGAGGGAGAAGGGGCAGTCGTCGCTCGGGGCGTCTCCAAACAGACGGATGATCTGGTGGTGGTAGATCACCTCCTGAGGCCGCTGCTGGGGGTACCACCGCCACTCTGAGGGGAGAATAACAGCCTACTATATGGCTCAGTCTCACGAATTTGTAACAATTGGATAGTCTTTGACCGGGGGACGTCTTTGACTGGGTGACGTCTAGACCGGGTGACGTCTAGACTGGGTGACGTCTATGAGCGGGGGGGTTGGAAAAGGCCATTTTTTCTTTTTGTTCCCATATCTCTACTATTCGATAAAATATGGGGATGGTTATTGCATAATACTTTGGACAGTGTAGCTCTTCAAATTCCAAATGGTATAGAAAGTGACGTCTTTGACCGGGCAGAGGAAAAAATATAATGCTATAATTCACATAAAAGGGCATAATATAAATATAAGAAAAACTTTAAATAAATTTCCTTTCATATAGTGTCAAAATATCCTTCGACTTTTTCCACTCATTTCTTACTATATAGGTCTAATTTATATAAAGACGTTAATATGGGCCGAAATATTTTCTCAAAGTAGGGGTCGACTTATAGGTGGGGTTTTATTACATAAGATTATAGTAAAAACGTTTTTAAAGGTCTTTTTTAAAAGCTGGTTTATTTTCTCAAACAAGGGATTTGGCTTATAGGTGGCGGTAGGCCTAGTCGGGACTGGAGCTGGTTGTGGCGGCTCGCACTGCTAAGGCCAAACAAAAAGATAATCTGTGTTCAGGTAACATGGCCAAAAGAAATAGGGTAGGTTGTTCGATTTTTTTTTTTATTAGGATTAATTTTTAAGGTCTTAAGATGAGTTGTATATGGGAGAATCACATTTTATAGAGTGGTCATCTGATATATTGTAGAACCATTATCTGTCTCATTAAGCCATTATCAGTTCTGTTTTTGTCATACAAAGGATTCCCTCCCTCATTATCTTTCAAAGGATGACAATTAGGATAGCTGAAGGTCATTAGGTACTTCCTTTCCCCTTTGGTGATAACCTAGATCAGGAAAAGTCTAAAAAAGAATCTAAAAAGAATAGGGGGGGGGGGGCCAAAATGATAGAGTCGGTCGGGTTACCTGAACACAACTTTTTTTGTGTGTTTGGCCTTAGAGCTGATAATACTGTTACTAGCCTGTCCCCTTTTTGTCCCTTATTTGTTCCCATAGTGGGAAATATAAAATGGTGGACCCACAGGGTATAGCTCCAGATTCCTATAGCTTGGGTTTTACGGTATTGCGCTTACCTCTCCCTAAGAAGTGCATGAGTAGAGCGTGTGCGAGCATCATCTGTCCGGTGCGTATCATGCAGCCCCAGCCCACGTCTGTGGTGTACTGTGAGTTGGGCAGTGGCAGGAAGTTCTGTCTGTACGTGAACCAGAGCCGACTCGAGAAGTCGCGTTTAAACCGTTCCATACTGGAGATGACCTGCATCCCGTGCTGCTGCCGTGCACGCAGCTCCTCCCGCTCTGAACAACACAAAGTAGACATCAATTTAATTTCTTGTATTTAGAAAATCATTTAATGAAATAAATAAATTTAAAAAGAAAAAGAAAAAAAAAACACCAAAAGAAAACTTATTTTTGGTCTAGCTAAAAGATGACATATACCACAACCCTAAACTCCACAAATTCTTAATTTCATTCACAGAAATTCCTAATTTTTTTATACTTGACGTAAATAAGTAATGTATATAACGATCACATTCATAAGGGAGGTTTTTGATCAGGTCTTAAATACTGAGAGGTAGACATTCAGGTACCATGTTAAGAGTGCATACCCTGTTTTCTCCACTAGAAGAGAAGAATTTCTCAGGAAAAAATATTGACATAAATATATTGACATATCAAAATTGTCAATATAATTAATATATTGAAATATTGACATAATAGCGAAATGTTAAAATAGCGAATGTCAATGACATCCCTATTTATAATCAATGCATTTTATTTACTGCCAGGGGGTTAATGCATTGGTACATACCTTGAGAAGTGTCGTGATAATAATTTCCTAACATCCAGATAGGGTCATCATACTTAAAAGAAGTTTTCCGTCGTACGGTCCACCCTGCAGATATAACAAGTGTTAAATATGAAACAATAAATCATATGTATTGTATTTTTTCATTTAGAAGTATAGTACCGTCCTGGAGTAGTCATAATCAGACCCTAACTGCGGGTTATATTACCAATTCCAGGTGGAGTCCAGGAGTGTTGCTGAAAACATTATTTGAAGAGGCCTTATCTAGTACATTTCTGATGTATTGTGCTCTCCAGAGGACTGTTCCCGAGAATATGCGAAATGCTGGTTATACTTGTAGTTCATTCTCAAAACGAAACAGGAATTATAAAAAATTGATTCCGACCTTATTTTTTTAGGCATGAATATTATCTAAACCAGAGACATAGTTCTAGCCCCTGTCTGATCCCAACATTTTTTTAAAGCCTGAGTGGCATTTCTGACATCTACCGGGGGAAAGGTTAGGGAGGGTGGTTGGTAAGAGGGGTGGGGGAGGGGAAGGTCGACTGTTATAGACTATATAGTCTACATGTGAAACCTTTGTCCTAGTGTCGACGTGCCCTGATATGTCGCGGTACACATAATGACCCCACATGACCCCAGTCACTGACCATTGTCTGCTACAGGATATAACTGTATACGGTAATGTGCAAAAGTTCACAAACTAAAAAGAGGGCCTTGACAAAAACAGATCCCACGTAGTCTTAAAAGCAGGGGCGTGGCAAGCTTACAAAGTAGGGGGGACAGAGGGGTATTTTGACCCTTTTTGACCCCTTCTTACTTGACCTTTTTGGTTTGACCTTTTTGGGGGTTGGTCAAAAGTGGGGGGGGACATGTCCCCTCCCGTCCCCCCCCCCCCAGTTGCCACGCCCCTGAAAAGCATATATCGCATAGCCTTAAGGGAGTGGTCATTTTTTAACAAGGGGGGCGGGAGGGTGGTGGTGGAATTTTGACCCCTTGACGGGAGGGGTGAAAAAAGCTGGACCCCCCCTCCTAAAGGACCGGCTCGTGCACTAATTTTCGACCTGTATCAGTGTATGGGGGCCCAAAATGTTGCACGCTCCGCACAACACCCCGCCCCTGTTTTAAAAAAAAGATCATCCCCTTAAAGCATAAGAGATGCGTGGCTAAATACAGTATCTTTGGGTCGTTTATTGTAGACATAGTGGATCTTGTAGGATAATATCTTGGTTCTAACCTTGTATATAGTACCGTAAATTCTCGCGTAAAAGCCGCGGCTTGTACGCGAGTCAGACTCAGCTTTCTTTTGATACCAAACATGCCTATATAGGGTGCGGCTTATACGAGAGTTTTTATTAGTATACTACAGTTCCAAAATCGCAATATTCAGACCCCCTCTGCGGCTTTTATAATTTGTCAAAGTTAGGGGTGCGGCTTATACGCGAGTTAGGCTTATACGCGAGAATTTACGGTAAGTGTTATTTTGACCTGTCATAGTTGGACCCAACCAATGATCGCATAGAATCTGACAGGTGCTCTCTCTATTTTGACCTGTCATGGTTGGATACCCTAACTTAACCGAGGGTTAAGTCAGATAGCCTACACCTGGACACGGTTCTTCCATATACCCTCTGCCCCACAGGGTTAAGACGAGGTGTTATAACTTATACACCGAGTCGATAACCAGTGGGCAGTGGGTATATGGAAGAACCCTGGCCAGGTGTAGCCTGTAGGCTATCTGACTTAACCCTCGGTTATGTTAGGGTATCCAACCATGACAGGTCAAAATAACCATGATCAGGCCCGTATCCAGACCTCCAGATGGGGGGGTGACCTGGCTCCAAAAGTGGACCTTTTACCATCCCGGAAAATTTGAAATAACTAGACTTTCAATGGTGCATTCTGATGCATTTTGGCATCTAATATTCCACAGCTAAGGTGTGTAATTATCACTTACCATACTGATTGACCAGGAGTGGATGCGGGAATTTCAGCACTGTGTATCACGAGTGCAGCTAGGGGGGTTTGGGGACATTCTCCCCAAGAAAATTTTGAAATTTAGAGATCAAATGATGCATTCTAGTGAATTTAAGAGCTGTAGATTGAGAGATTGGTGTGTTCTCATTTATACAATATTGCCCATTAATTTCCTTGAACATCCCTCCCCTACATATGGGCCTCTCAAATACTCCTTCTCAGGATAGACCTACACCTCTCCCTCCATGTGCCTCCATGTCTCTGACCATCCCTCTGGGAGGCTCTTCCCTTCCCATTGCCTGTAGGTCACCCCGGAGGTCCCACCAAGGTCCAACACCATTGCCAGTCCTCCCTAGAAGTCTAGGTCACCCCCAAAGGTCCCCCCCCCCCCATCTGTGGTCCTCGCTCCTTAGAGGTTTCATCTAGGTCACCCCCCAAGGTCCCCACCTAGGTCACCTCCAAAGGTCCCCCCCAAGGTCCAACACCATCTATGGTCCTTGGTCCCTAGAATCTCCTGACCTAGGTCATACCAAAGGTCCCACCAAGGTCCCATACCATCCATGGACCTCCCTCCCTAGAAGTTTCCCACCTAGGTCACCCCCAAGGTCCCACACCATGGATAGTCCTTGCTCCCTAGAAGTTTCATCTAGGTCACCCCAAAAGGTCCCCACCTAGGTCAACTCCAAAGATCCCCCCACCCCAAGGTCCAACACCATCTATAGTCCTCGTTCCCTAGAATTTCCTGACCTAGGTCACCCCCAAAGGTCCTACCAAGGTCCCACAGCATTGCCAGTCCTCACTCCCTAGAAGTCCCCCCCCCCTAGGTCACCCCCAAAGGTCCCCCCCCCAAGGTTCCACAACACCCATGGACCTCACTCCCTAGAATTTCCCGACCTAGGTCACCTCCAAAGGTCCCCCCCAAGGTCCAACACCATCTATGGTCCTTGTTCCCTAGAATTTCCTGAGCTAGGTCACCCCCAAAGGTCCTACCAAGGTCCCACAGCATTGCCAGTCCTCACTCCCTAGAAGTCCCCCCCCCCTAGGTCACCCCCAAAGGTCCCCCCCAAGGTTCCACAACACCCATGGACCTCACTCCCTAGAATTTCCCCACCTAAGTCACCCCCAAAGGTCCCCATTAAGGCCCACAACACCCATGGTGCTCGCTCCCTAGAATTCCCCACCTAGGTCACCCCCAAAAGTTCCCCCAACTTCCCACAACACCCATGGTGCTGGCTTCCGAGAAATTCCCCACCTAGGTCACCCCCAAAGGTCCCCAAAAGGTCCCACAACACCCATGGACCTCGCTCCCTAGAAGTTCCCCCCCTAGGTCACCCCCAAAGGTCACCCCCAAGGTCCCACACCATCCATGGACCTCCCTCCTTAGAAGTTTCCCACCTAGGTCACCCCCCAAGGTCCCACAGCATTGCCAGTCCTCACTCCCTAGACGTCCCCTCCCCACTAGGTCACCCCCAAAGGTCCCCCCCAAGGTTCCACAACAGACATGGACCTCGCTCCCTAGAATTTCCCCACCTAAGTCACCCCCAAAGGTCCCCCCAAGGTTCCACAACACCCATGGTGCTCGCTCCCTAGAAGTTCCCCACCTAGGTCACCCCCAAAGGTCCCCCAAAGGTCCCACAACACCCATGGTGATTGCTTCCTAGAAGTTCCCCACCTAGGTCACCCCCAAAGGTCCCACAACACCCATGGACCTCGCTCCCTAGAAGTTCCCCACCTAGATCACCCCCAAAGGTCCCCCAAAGGTCCCACAACACCCATGGTGATCGCTTCCTAGAAGTTCCCCACCTAGGTCACCCCCAAAGGTCCCACAACACCCATGGACCTCGCTCCCTAGAAGTTCCCCACCTAGGTCACCCCCACAGGTCCCACACCATCGACAGTCCTTGCTCCCTAGAAGTTCCCTAAGATCCAATAGGATGAAATATCTATTATAGCATTTAGTGAATAGTATTTGCAAGTATTCAAAAATTCAATTTTAACGTTTGACTCTGTAAAATCCTTAATAATTGTCCGATTTATAAGCCGCGAAAACCTCTAGAAAGCTAGTGTCTAGGGGTCTAAAATGTGACCTTTTTTTCTCTGGGGGTTGACGAGTACCCCAAGTCACCCCCCTGGCTACGGGCCTGCCATGACAGACTGGGTGGTGACCTCATGATCCAGTCACTCTACCATTGTTATTATTAGTATTACATAGCTCAAGTTACGAGGGGGTATCTTAATTAACCAGGTTTGAATACACAATCAAAAGTGCCACGCCCACCCAATTAAGGGCATAGTGGGCGTAGCAATGTAATTCCTGTCCAAAGCCTGTTTAAAGTAGGTATATTACTTAAATCATTATAATGATGCACATCATATCATTATGATTATATACATTTTGTAAGACTCTTTTGGTCTTTCCTTGTTATTTATCTCACCATGTCTCATGTTATTCCATGCAGCCATGAGTTTAGTTTTTATTTTATCAGTCTGATCAGGCGCCTCTCCCTGCCTTCTGGCTGTCATAGGGCTCCCTGGGAGACTGCCATTGGAAGTAGTAGAATAGACCCCTCCGTGGGGCAAACTGTTGAACTTTCTCGTATCTGGGACATCATTTGCGTCCCATAGATAGTCCATGGATGATGTGCTCAGAGAGTCAGTGGTTGTCACTCCAGGCTCACTGTTTAGTCTTTGAAATGAATCATGTCCCAGATCTAGGGATCGAGATAGTCTGTTTTCTCTATCGTCAGTTGGGGGTTGGACAATAGACGAAGGACCTGCGCCTCCCCCTGTATCCGGGGGTAAACTATTCAGGCCATTTGTAAGTTGTGATTGTCTACTTTGGTAACTATCATGACCATTCCGGTCAATTGACATCGCCGTGTGATGGCCCTCGTCCGTCAATTGCCAGGCGTCGGCAAAACTTTCGGCAACGTCAGTCCAAGAAGACAGGGATTCCGAGCGAGGTTCCGGCGCCCTAGGCTTGGCCGTACTTCTGCCTGCGAAAAACCGATCCATAGTTCACCTCTATGTATAATCCTGGTCTTAAAAATTCTCACATTATTGTAAAAGTCGCAGTTTACAGGAAAAATCACATCGCAGCTTCCCGAACGAAAACAACTTCATGATGTCTTCTGTGAATTACGTCATCAATTTCTGTGTAGCGGTTGCCTCGCGAAAAGAAAATATTATCGTCTGCTAGATATAGATTTACGTTTGTACCAAGATATCAAAAGCTTTAGGTATATAAGTGATACCAAAAAGTGTATTTGAAAGTATGTATTTCATTCAAATATTCCCTTTATTCGTTGTTTATTTATATTTGCCATTTTAAAGTGACTGCGAGGCAATACCAACATGCGAAAAAGCGCCACATGCGAAATGTAAACGTTTGCTACATTTTCTACGTTTTCTGCCTTCAAAGTTATTCTACGCAATAAACCATAATTACAGATACACAGGATTTTTCCAGGCCGGGTGTCTGTACTTGGTGACTGACGTGCGAGGCTTGTCTTCATCCAATCGGCTTGGAAATGGTAAGTTGAATGGGCTGTCTGCTGCTACTGCTAGTCGCCTAGAGTAGACCTAGTCCTAGTCCTAGTGCTAGAAATTAGATACGCATCGGACCATGATCGGTGTCATCGCACTTGCTGTGAGTGTGACTGACTGTCATACGCTGATGGTGATACAGTGACAGTCAGGGGCCGTCCATAAATGATGTCACGCTTTTTTGGCCCCTTTTTGACCCCCCCTCCCCCCCATGTCACGTTTTGTAACGTTTTGCTTGACCCCCCCTTCAGGCATGACGTCACACAAGCAGCTACTGCCCCCCCCCCCCCCCCCCCTTGATCGTAAATTAATACAGGGCCCCGGGCCCATGAGCAAAACCCCAAGATCAGTCTATACTTGATATCGGAGACATAGATGTCTCTGTTGATATCAACAAACACTTCTAAGGGGTGAGTCACTATAATTACTAGCTGGGGGGTACATGGTTTGGGAGATTTTCCAGACACCACAATTTTTTCCAACCCCCTCCCACCAATCAACTAGAAATAATCTCGACCCCCTCCCCCCCCATTATGTTCGGATTTTGAGAAGTGCCCCCTACTCCTCTCCACCAATAAGAATTTGCTCCTACAGTTTTAATTGTTTTATTTTTGTTCCATTTTTCATTAAACCTAGTGAATAAGCTGTTTGTGGCGTATAGGATTATTTATAAAAGCACAGCTCTTAGTCTATAGATACCGTACCATTGCCATAATGTGCCTGATCTTAAAAGAGCGTTGGTCTTGAATAAGCACCTGAAGTATATAAGGGTCTCCAAATCTTTAGCACTGTAAATTCCCGCGCATAACCCGCACCTCCCGTATAACTTGCACCCCAACCCTTACAAAGAATCCCGTAACCTGCACCTGGGGTCTGAAAATTGTGATTTTAGTACTATTCTTTACTTTCAAAAACCCTCAGAAGATTGTATAGGAAACCTAAGTCTCGAGATAAAATGATGTCACAATTTTTCCCCAATCGTAACTAAAAGTACCCACATCTAAGTTAGCCTAAATAGGTCCCAAATCTGAAATTTTTAGCCCATTATGTTAGTGAGTGGAAATATATATGGAGACAAGCATTTTTCGCACATCCTTCAGGCCTGCAGGCGATAATAGGGGGCCCAGAATTGGTGATCACATGACGACACTTAGGCACCCTATAACCCACACTAGAGGTTTGGTTACCGTAAATTCCTGCATATAACCCGTGGGTTATACACAGGAATTTACGGTAAGTGCCAAAACAGGACCTTGGATACCAAACCTTGGATAACAGCCTCTCTTGAAAAAGGGTATCACCATGCAAGAATGGATACACTCACATGGGGAGCATGGACAAGAAAATCTTTCCAATCTTAAAATCGATAATCTTAACACCAGAGGGCACCACCGTCTTGGGGTAGAATGCACACTGCGCCCCCCCTTCCACACAATCTATGTAGCATTTTCCAAAAACAAGAAAAAGGGGGAGAAAAAAAAAGAAACAGCGGTTCGGGGGCAGAATCCCCAATCTATACAATGGCATTACTAGTTCTAGTATAGTGGCACCATCTTATCAGTATTTAAGGCAATGATGAGCAGTGATAATCTTAAATGAATGTTATAATCTCAAATGTTTTTAACTATAAGATTGTAAAGTTTTTAAGATAATTGATTTTAAAGGAGCTCTGAATCCACAACTCGGTGCGGTTAGGTCACAGACTCAGAGCTCCTTTAAGATTGGAAAGATTTTCTTGTCCACGTTCTGCCTTGAATATGTCCCGACGAGCTATTACAATGGCAAAACTAAAGAGCACTCTAGTACTCCAGCACATTATCGTGATGGCACAATATGCAAGGTTTTACGGTAATTCTGGTAGAGGTCTTGTACTTTTCCATCTTAGAATATTCATTGTGTCACCATTATCATAAATAGCGTGGTCAATAATCAAGTCTAGGCGATAGTCTAATGGGGTTAGGTAGGTAGAAACTTAGATATTTGATAGTAGGGGCCTATGCAATACAACTTTGAACACATGTTGCAGACATGAAAATGTTGTTTTTTTTTCCAAAACGTGACATCATGCACATGCCAACCCCCCCTCCCCCCCTTGTCACGTTTTGTCACAAATTTTTGACCCCCCTCCCCCCCTAGGGCGTGACATCATTTATGGACGACCCCCCAGTGACAGTGAGTCAGAATATCAGTTGTTGCAGGACCGTGGCTGTTTCAGCCCCGGTCGTTTCAGACCCATGGACTAATGGAGTGCTCATTTTTTAACAACAGGCGGGGAGGTAGGTGGGTTTCCGCGCGGAGCGCGCAAATTTTTTTACCCCCCCCCCCTTAAGGCCGAAATTGGCTTGCGCTGGCCCTTTGATGCATAGTAACGCGCGGGCTTTTTGGCTCAAAACAGGTTAAATTATTTTGACCCCCCCCCAAGAGGGGTCCAAATTCCCCCCCCCCAAGAGGGGTCCAAATGTTTCCAAATGATCACTCCCTTAGGTCTACCGGGTACCACGGAAATGTAGCTTTTTGCCGATTTTTTCCCCTTTATTTTCACAAATGTTACTATGCTACAAAGGGGCACTAGTTGAACCCAACCAATGATCGCATAGAATCTGATAGGTGCTCTCTTGGTTGGGCTTCCCGGGGCCCTTATTTTTGTAGTAGCTGCGCCCCAACTTTGGGCGCACTTCCCTGCCTTTATTTTTCAACCAATTTCTCAAATTCTTTTTTTCCTGAATAGAGGGTAACCTTCCCTTGGAGGCTGGGTACTTTTTCTTAAGATTGTATTTGTTTTACCTGGCAAAGAGCAACTTTACTAAGTCCATGCGGCCTCGGCAGTTTCAAAACCAATATGGCGGCCGTGAAATTGCGAGTAAGCACTCGTCCAACTTGAATCTCTTGTACCACTCTAAATACAGTGAATTAAGTTCCCATCTTTTGCAAATGGCTAGAGCTGGATAAAATGAAGACTCGCTGTGCTTGATTAAATCCAGATCTATCTCTAAATATATACACTGAGCACTTGTAAACAAACGTTCCCTCACTTCCGGCCATCTCGGAGCGCCAGTTCTGACAGTCACATGGACTTATATAGGGGGGAACGGAGACCTATGAGAAGCATAGGTCGACATCGGTGACTAAGGGGCACGGACGCGCACGATTTTCAGCCTGCCGGGGGGGGGGGGGGGGGGTGTAAACAATTTCGACCCCTCTAGGGGGGGGGTATGACAAAATTTCGCGAGCCCCGCGCGAAATCTCACCACCCCCTTCCCCTGTTGTTAAAAAATGAGTACTCCCTAACTACAATAAAAAAAATTGTCTGCTTCCGAAAGGCACTAGGCCTACTTCCGAAATATCTACTTTTTCATTTGCAAAATGTCTGCTACTAAAATATGCTGCTTCTGAAATGTCTGCACCCTATCTGTCCTTGCTTCCGAAAGTACCAGTCACTTGTTGTTCTTGGGTCTGAAATGACTGTGGCGGCCCTGTGCCATGGGTCTGAAACAACCATGGGCTGAAACAACCATGGGCTGAAACGACCATGGGTCTGAAACAACCATGGGCTGAAACGACCATGGGTCTGAAACAACCATGGGCTGAAACGACCATGGGTCTGAAACAACTGGGGCTGAAACTAGCCTAGTTACTAGGGATGTCATTGCTATCGAATTTTACAGGTTATCAGGTATTCACTATTTTGGTGTCGATATGTTTGATATATCGGTTATTAGATATATACAAATAAAGGACCTTTTTGTATATAAAGATATGTTATATCTCTTTTCTCAAACCCTGAAATGTCCATTTTACCAATCCATTGACATTTATTTTGACATGTATTTTTTAAAAGACCATAGATCGGCTTCTGATAGGGCTATTTGAAAAATTCTTTCAGTGTTGAAAAGCTGAGATCCAGAAAAATATGAAAATATTAGAATAAATAAAATCCAAGATGGCGGCGTATCGATACCTATCAATTGTCGATTCGGTTATTTGATACACAAAATATGGCGATATATCAATACTTATGATACCAATGACATCCCTAGCTGAAACAGCCACGGTCCTGAAACAACTGGTTACCCAGTCAGTGAGTCTGATAGGCGAGGTTATATGGTAGTGTTCACAAAGGGCCAAAAAGAAAAAATTGTGTTCAGGTATCCATGACCATAGTGACCCTATTTTTTAATTTTTTTTGGCCCTACCCAATTGTTTTTTTGAAGGCATTCTTGGGTTTTTCTATCAGAAAAAAACACTTTTTTTTACCTGAAACATTTTTTTTACTGAAATTATACAATAATCGGAGCAATTTGGTCTGCAAATCCTTAGAAAAAATTGGTAAAAAAGAATAATAATCGACCTACCGACCCTATTCTTTTTGGGCCATGTTTGATACCTGTACACAACTTCTTTTTTTTGGCCTAAACCTATTGGAGCTGATGTGGGGTATTTGTACATGACAGAGTAGTACAGACAATCTGTGGGGCAGCACGGACGATGATGAGGACCTCATTCTGTGCGACATACCTGAGCCAACGTCCAAGTCCAGCGCCGCGCCCAAACTCTCCCTCAGCAGTACGCAACCTCAGGTAGGTCAGCCCAGTTAAAGATACAATATCAGTGTAGGGGCTCGGATTACTCGCACCTTGGTGATAAATCCCCAGGGAGGTATCACTTGGGTAATCCTACACCCCTATATAAGGACCATACTGATCCAGTAATGTACGGTGCGGTTAAGTTGTCGGACAGGGATGTAGCTCAGTGGTAGAGCATTGGCCCAGGGGTCTAGAGGTCTTGGGTTCGAATCCCGCTTTCTCCAAATGACTTTTCCGCGACCGTTACATCAGTTAAAACCTCCCAAAATTAAGTTATAGAATAGCCTCGCACATGCTTTTATTAACCATTTTCCTTTTGTTTAAAATTGCTCTTTCATGGTGTTAAGGTTCTCCCTACTTGTGTAGGGGTTTAATAATAAAAGAATAAAGATAAGTAAAAAAAAATGAAACATAATTACCGTATTCATGCCCAAAGGAATATCCAAATGCCCGGCCTTGTGTGACGGGCCCCTGCACACATGCACCATTTTTCTATTGGAAAGGCCCTTCATCACAGTGTCTAGACCTACTACCTTAATTCGAATTACGGTAATAGCTAGGTAGCCACTTAGGATATTGACAACAAATAGAAGGGAGTGGATTTAGCCTACTTAGAAGCAACTATATGAGCTGTTATTGCACAAATATACTTATAGGAGATATACATTGCCATAGGTATGGCATTTTAGAGGCCAAATGGCATGGTTTGTGTGTGACAGGGTTGAGAATCTTTTACATGTATTACCATAATTCAGTTCGCAATTAACATTGTGTATCACTGTAATTCATTGGTAGGTATTACCGTAATTCTGGGATATATGTTATTTCTACCTGGTTTCCTGCCATTAAAATGCCATGTTCACTTTCCAAATTAACAGAACTTGTTTCCATGATTAATATCATGTGTTCTCCACCTCTTGGTATGAAGCATACACTATCAGGGGCAAAAACACCAATCACTTGGTCATGTATCACTGTAATTCTGGCCCTTACTAAAGTATAACTGTAATTCTAGCCCTCACTAAGGCCATTCAAACCCAATATTTGTCAATTTTTATCATTTTTCATGAAAAATTAGCAAAAAAAAAAAAAAAAAAGTTTTCCTCAAAAGTTAACTTTTATGATGCGCGCAGTGATGAGAAACCATTTTCTTTTTTTGAGTGGCCTAAAGTAGCACTGTATGAATATCTCAAGAGCAGGGTCAAAATTCATTTGCTCCCCCCCCCCTGTTGTTAAAAGATGATCACCCCTTACCTGCTAGAAGCATGTGGGTTTGTAAATAGAACCACTCCAATTTAACTCACCCCAATATAGAGCATGGATAAAAATGGAAGGACGGTGACCAATTAGGATACGGCAATTCCACTGATCTGTTAATCAACCTGTAATGGGTGGCCAAAATTTGTTAAGGTGGCCGGCGGGTATAGGCTAGAAGTAACTACGATTTCACCGTACTTATACCACATGTTCCAAAGGCTGTATATACTCTCAGAAAATAAGAAAAAACTAGGGGGGTCCCTTGTTTCTGAGATATTTAACCACAAAGTTTGAGTGACCTGTTATAGGATCATAATAATGCTTCATTAAACATATTGATGGAATACCATTGAAAAATAACTACAGTTGTCTCTAACTATGGTTAAGATATGGTCATGTTGGATAAATATATGTTCCTGCAAGACCAGCTACAATAGACTCCATGGTATAATGGTAAAAGCATTTGCCTTGTAATCTCAAGGTCTTGTGGTCGAATCCCAGTCTGCCCAGAATTTTGTCAATTTCGTCATAGCATGGCTTTCGTCATAGCATAGCTGACTTGATAAAATGTCCCTCTAGTGTCATATGGTAGAACTAGAATGGCTGACGGCCACCTTAATGCAAGCTGGGGGGCAAGCAGCTGTGGCATAAGTTGATGCTAGCCCAGCAATGGCATCAAGTTTAGTTGATGCTTGCCCACAAAGAGTCAAAGACCTCTATACCGCAGGAGCTTATTGAAGCCCCATGCTTATTCAAAACTATACACCTTCAGAATTACAGTAATACCATGGAGTGAATTACAGTAATACACTGTGAACTATATTACGGTGATACCTGCCAAAACACAATAACAGAATTGTGGTAATACCCTTGAGTGAATTACAGTGATACCCTTGATATATTGGAATAGGTATTATGCAAAAACTAGGACATGTACACCAAATCCATGCATAGGTTTATTACCTCTGCTACTTATAGAACATATTGTCCAAAGAACAGGGTTCTGATACCTCTGTATTCACTACAATGCAATGAAATAGAAATCAACTGAACTCAGCTTTGGCCATTTTGAATTACCGTAATTCGAATTAAGGTAATAGGTCTAGACACTGTTCATGGGCATCAAATAATCCCCAGAGGGACACCACCATTTATTGACGACTGTGATTTTCTACTTGATGCACTTATGTAATGTATATATATTCCTGGATTGTATTTACAACATTGCAACATTGGTGGACATGAAAACTGTATGTAAGGCCACACCAAAAAAAAAAGTTGGTCAATGGATTTCACTTTGCAAAAAATTGTGCGAGCGAGCGAATTTTTTTTTTTTTTTTTAAAGAATTTTTTTTTGTCAATGGATTTTGTCTGTGGAAAACTGGAGCGAGCGACAATTTTTAAATTTTTTTTGAACCAGCCTCCGACAAAAGTTCTTAGTGGACCCCTAACATAAAAATGTATTGGTTGATCTGGGGGAATGACTGGAAGAAAATTTGAAAAAAAAAAAAATGAGGCGAGCAAAATCCATTGACAAATTTTTTTTCAAAAAAAAAAAAATTTCCATTTCCGAAAATAAGGCGAGCGAAATCCATTGACAAATTTTTTTTCAAAAAAAAAAAAAATTTCCATTTCCGAAAATAAGGTGCGCGAAATCCATTGACCAACTTTTTTTTTTGGTGTGGCCTAATATGAGTGTTTATTGCCAATAAATACATTGAAAACTGAACTGAAACCAAAAGGTCACAAGGCACCACTTTCCAGTACATTTATGTTCTGAAAATGTGATGTTGGTCACCACTACCGTAAAACCTCTCTGATAAGCCGACCTCCCTTATAAGCCGACCCCCCAGTTTGAGAGAATTTTATGAGCCGAATTTTGACCAATTTGAAAATTGCAAAACTATAATGTACTTGATAAAAAACCTCCCTTATAAGCCGACCCCCACTTTGAGACAATGCTATAAGCCGAATTGGGCTTACAATCCCCCAAAAAGGTCGGCTTATCAGAGAGGTTTTACGGTATGAACGCACACATGCCACCACTACCCACTGGGCGCCACCTCTCCCAACAACCCAGTACATTCATGTTCTGAAAATGTGATGTTCCAGCAACACACACATGCCACCCAAGCCACCACCTCCACAAACACACACCACTAGTTTATCACACCTTACAGTAGGGGGTCCCGGCCCTCATATTAACACTTTGCGGCCCTTAAAGAAATGTGTTATGACACCTCAGCTCGGTCCCCGGCAGTGCTTTATACCCCCCCCCCCCCACACACACACATACACCTGCTTTTGCCCTAGACACAACCATTAAATATCATTAAAGATTAACTAAGTATATGTAACTGACCATGCAGCTTTGCTGCAAACCATGAAGGAGCCATTGCATAAAACCCCATAACCCCCGAAATCTATGCCCCCTTGTTGAGTTCTGTTTGGAGGGGAGACAAGAAAAAGTGTATGATGATTTAGACAAGATGTTTAGGTAGAGTCCAATGAGCCTCACATGACTTCCACAATTGTTTCATGATGCTCGGGGTGGCTAGATGTACACTGTACCACTTATCCTTACTGGGACAGCGTCTTCGTTTTGGCAGACCAATCTGGGTAGCTTCAATGGTAAAGGCTGGCACATGGGCCACTGGCATAGCTATGGTTTTCATGACCAACCCAAAATAGGCGTCCTCGATGACAAAGAATGGGACATTTGGGGATGCGTTAAGTAACTTGATTGCAGCGTTCCTGTGAAACACAAAGGCAGTACCGATACAGTAATCAGGGTACACCTTCCAGCTTATGCTGAGCTCGTTCGCTGTAATATACCACTTCCTCCTTGGGTATCTCAGGATCCGTAGACCCCTAGTGGCCTTGCCGATCTGTACACAGTCCATTCGGTGACCCTCGATGGTCTGGTTCTTTTTCTGCAGCAGCTGCAGCACCTTGGGAATGTGGATAAAGTTGTCACAGGCAGTCCGCATGATGTACTTGGCACCGGGACAGTGACTGGTCACCCACCTGTACCCCATGATAGTCTTGTAGGACAGGTTGTAGTAATTATCAAGGAAGTCCTCTTGGAGGATATCTGCGTATTTTCGGCTCTCCTTGTTGATGATTGCTTGGTCTTCCACGCTGTAACCACCACCAAACAGGAAGAGATGCCGCACCCCGGCAGTGTTATTAGCTGTGAGACTGGCCCAGGTTTTCCTCACAACCTCCCGATCCTTGACTTCCTTGGGAATGGTTGTGATTATGATGAACAAGATAATGTCTTCCTGCCCTTGACAGATATGGGTCGGGTTGATCATGTTCTTGAAGTTGTATGCCATGCAGCCATTACAGGAATCAGGTCGCGCTGTATTGGAGAATGTCCGAGTTCTCAACACCCCCAGATGGTGCATCATATCTTCTAGACCCAAGGCTGGCTCTTCGTGGTCGTGGGTAGTGTTCACCAGAGCATGTGTCATCTCATAAAGCGTCTCTATCCTATCCTTATCGCTCGATGACCTCAGTGCCTTCATCACCTCCTGAGTTAATTCCTTCACGGTTTTCTTAACCTGGCTGCTCTGCGGCTCAGTATTGCTTACTGCCAGTGCCTTGACTTGCTTCTGAATCTGCGCATCCAGTGCTTGTGTTTTAACGTCTTCCTTCTCCTTGAGTAAGCCCACTGTGGGAGAGGTGAGTTGGGGCTGCTGCATATGGTAGACAAGGAGCAGCATGAATGTACAAATAATGACATTACGGAACTCAGGTTTATACACACGGCAGGCACGGAGTACCCTCTTCTTGATGCTCTTGCGCTGGAGCCTCATCATAGAGCTGTGGTAACTTGTATATGGGCAGTACCGTACTGTCCCGTCTTGTCTTGTATATGACAGTACTTGTAGCGTGTCGGGGTGCCCAGGGCCCCAGCTCTCCTCCTTTCCAAATCAATGGCCGTGATTCAGTGTGAGGACTTACAATGTGATGAACACTTTTCTGCAAGCTTCTGAAAAAAGAAACAAGATGTCACAAAATGTACAATGATGATCATACTGGGTGATGAAGTGGGACACTTCTCAAGTAAACATGGATTATAGTCTTTGTATACCAACCAGCAGCTTCGCTGCAGGTGAATATTTGGTGACTTGGGCCAAGTTGGGGGTGTGCCGTGGGAAGAAAGTTGCAATAACAACATGGCGGCGAGCGGGAACATGACCACCGAGCAGGACCCAACAAAATTGCCTCAGGTGAACTGCATCATGGGAGCCGTACCGATATTAATGTGGTCCTCAAAAAAAAGACTAGGCCTCTAGACCAGCCTTAAAAGCCAAAAGTCTAGTTCTATCGATGCATTGTATAATAATGAACTTCAAACTGAGCTCCATTCCTCAGTTTCCTTATTCACATTCATGCAAAACTATTTTAAAACAATAAAATCAAACTAAATTCATCCAACAAGGGGGCTGACATTCTGTAGTCAGTCTTGGGAGTTTGGGAGTGGTGAAATAGGGGAATAAGGGAGTGGGAGAGTAACATAACAACAATGAGAATAAATGTAATATCCAGGATCTCTTTATTTTGCCAAGTCCAACATCAATGTCAGTGGTTTCCCACTGACAGCACCTCCAATTGTCCAAGATCTTAACACAGGGCCTGCTCTCCTTCTTCTCTGCTCTCCCAGCTCTGAGCAGCTCACCATATTGGCCGTACCTCCAGCCCAGAGGGAGGGGCCTAGCATGCACAGCCCCCACCTCAGGCCCCAAAAATGGTGGTACGTCTGGCCTGATTGGTCCAACCCCAAATGATGTCATAGCCACTCACTAATCACACCCCTGTCACCTTCATCAAACCACTACCACCCTCCCATCCCCCTGTCTGGAGCTAATTCCAAGAACCTGGAGGAGAGAGGGTTGGTACAGAGGTACACCACACAAACACACCAATTAATCATCCATACCTGGAGTAAATACATGCATGCACAGTAAATAATAATATGGATACTAAGGGAGGGGGGATAGATCTTGTTATATCACAAGAGTGATGGAGTATTGAAGTACTCGACAGGCCTAGCTCACCAGAGTGCAAAGACATGGACATTAACCTCTCCTCAAAATTAGGCATATGCTATAATGACGAGTCATACCTGCTGGCTTTGTGACTTTGGTATTACCGGCATGTGGATATAGACAGAGGTCCATGATGATCCGTCTATATGACAGGTTTCTCATGAGTGGTACCTTGGATCATATGATCCAAGGTACTACAAGTTGAGAAACCAGAAATTCAGACTGGATCTCTGTGTTTTTTTATGTGATTGTTAATAAATCATATTAAAAACAACATTTAAAGATTGGTTTCATAGCTATTTTAGTGATGTCATCATAGACAGCTTTGTTTACATTGACGCCATTGCCCTGGCTATCACGTGACTAAATGATAGCTTCTCATTGGTCAAGAGCCTCCAAAAGCGTACCACACCTAGGTATGGTACAGTTTTATTCATTAAACAAACCCAGAATTGTACCAATAATGTTAAGTCATGTAATAAACTATATCATTAGTAGGGATGTCATTGGTATCGAATTTTATGAGTTATCAGTTATTCACTATTTTGGTGTCGATTTAGGTAATATATCAGTTATTCATTATACAAAAACAAAGAGGTATATTAGGCCATATTTTCTTTTTTAGGTTACAGACACTGTAACAAATTACAGCACAGACAGTGAAATGAAAGAAAATTTTAATATTTTTTTAAAGAATAACACTAAAATTTGTAATATTTAGAATAACATTTTGTCTTTTGAATTTTTACTACCTAAATACCGTAATAATGGTCCGATTTACAAGCCGTAAAAACTGACATGTAGCAAAAAAAAATCCAAGATGGCGGCGTATCGATACCCATTGATTGTCGATTCGGTTATCTGATACATAAGAAATAGCGATGTATCGATACATAGGATACCAATGACATCCCTAATCATTAGTAAACATACTATAGTTTTACTATAGTATTTCTCTAGCTGGGTTAAAACTCACCATGTCCGTGTACCTGCCGAGACAACCTCCAGGGTAAGAATGGTGGTCAAAACACTAAATATAGGGACTCTACTGCAGGTCATAGCCAGTAGTGTGAGGGGGGGGGGGGGTAGTAGCACTAATAATAGTAGCACCCAGAGGTGCCTCAAATAGCTGGCTATTATTAGCGGGGACAATACCTTGGTAGCTGTGCTCAGAATAGCACAGAATAAGTTGTGCACTTAACTTATACATCTCAACAGGTGGAACTGACCTGCCTTCTCCAAACACCTTGTAGAATGAAGTACTCATTCTAGAGTATGAAGTGATACATGTAACCTAGTATAAGAAGTCATGAAGTAAGATATAATTATCATGTTGGTAATATACATTGTACTAGGTGACTCAAATAAGGTAGCCTTCATTACATGCAAGTCTCAGCTGGTCTTGTATGTAAGCATAGGAGGACTTAGTGGTTGTTTGTATTTAACTATTAGGGATTGGTGTACTTTAGGGTGTAAGGATAACAATGGCATTGTGAGAGAACATGTTGTAACCGATTTTGTACTGGAGGGGGTGAGACCCTGAGAGAGGAAATAAAGTCAGTATTCACCAAGCAGTCAACTAAGCAACATGTATCTGTTATATGTACAGGTTTAGTTGTCTATGGGATATATATACAGGTTTAGGTCTCTATATATTATACTCCGCTCAGATGTTGGTCCTATTGTCCTTACTGTAGGTTTATTTCCATATTCCATTTCTGCTACCCTGAGCGGAGATTTTGTGAGTGCTGTCTGGAGGTTTTGTGAGTGCTGTCCGGAGGTTTTGCTACATAATCTCCTCAGGAGGTTTTGTAGATTCTCTCCTGCTTAAAAGCCTGCCTTTGATGGGACTCGAACTCAGATTGGGCCAAAAAAGAAAAGGTTTGTTTCAGGTCACCCAACCGACCCTATCTAAACAGGGCCGACCCTACGTTTTTTTTATGCAGTTTTGAAGGAATTTTTATATTTTTACACTTTTTTGGGGGTCAATTTAAGGTTTACAAAATTTTTGAAAAAATCTTCCCATTTTTACACTTTTTTGGGTCAATTTTAGAGAGAAAGTAAGAAAGAAAAAGAAAGAAAAAAAATCCGACCTACCGACCCTAGAGTTTTATTTTATTCCCATGTTACCTGGAACAAACCTTTTTTTTTATTTGGCCTTGGTAAATGCCCCAACCTGAAGTCCCACACCCTAACAGGTCAACCACGGGGGCTGACCTATATGATGGATGGTAGAGCAGTATCTGGACGGACTGTACCACTACCATAACACTGATAATAATATGCCTGATCATTGATCAAAAACTTTAGAAATATGCCCAGGACCATATGTTCAAAAGGGATTCACGGCTTTGTTAGAAAGTGTATGCTATTATGGTCTAATGGCAAAGATCTTATGAAGATCTAGCTACTTTTACACCAAAGGATTGACTCACCTTTAGCCACTCAAAAAAATAAAATGGTTTCTCATCACCGCGCGCATCATGAAAATCAACTTTTGAGAAAAACTTCCTTTTTTAAAAAGTGATTTTTGATGAAAAATATGATAAAAATGTACAAATATTGATGGTGTTATACTATATCATATGTTACTATAGTTTACTGTAGTAAACTGTAGTATACTGTAGTATTCCCAACACACCTTGCTACAGTTGCTCAAGAGGGTCAAAAAGTGATTTTCTCAAAAACAGTCTGCATCCGTAGGCCTTGCACATGGCCTACAAAACTCATGACCTGGGTTCGAACGTCCGTCATACTCACTTTTACACCTGACACAAGTCTTTTTCGACATTGAAACACTCATCTTACTACAGACGCCCTCTGGAAACTTCTACCGGTAACGGACGTTCAGCCACCACAAACAAGATGGCGCCACCTGCTCGCGTTAACTTTTCTTGACCGGTCACCGAAAAAAGTTCATAAGCCACCAAATAGCAGACCTTCCATGTTGTACTTCTCTCAACACCTGAAGAAACATATCTGTTATGATGTTGTGTTGTGTTGATGTTATGGCCAGTGATCGCTGACAACAATCGTTATGATGTTGTGTTGTGTTGATGTTATGGCCAGTGATCGATGACAACAATCCAAGTTCTTGCAATCAGATGGTTTATTGCAGTATCCTTTCAGTTATACTCCTACGTCTACTCTAGGCCCCTCTATCCCCGCAACTCCCCGAGCTTCGAGCAACTCCCTGAGCTGCTGTTACTATTTCTAGCGTTCTAACTACTCCCCCATATTTGGGACATGGCCACCAACCTGGTGAATCTACTGTATGGTGGTGCCCCCTACAATACTACCGTATTACTTAAAGCATGCTACTTTCTACTATGCTACACCCCTCCCCTACCCGATAGTTCTTTAGTACTACTAAAGAACCCAAGCAGTAACACCTGTCACCTCATACAATTTGTGACTATACTTGTGAATGAATAATAATAGTAATAATAGTCTTTGTTTAAATACATGTCCCACCATAACACCTGTAATTGTGCTCATGAATAACGATAATTGTCACAGTTTGACTTCAATGTCATTCTCCAATAACTCATAATAGTAAGTCCAACGAGCCATAGTTCATATTTGCATTGTCCTTTGACCTTGCTGTGGTATTATCATGTCCGTCGACATGCGAATCTGCTCACCAGCAGAAGAGTTTGGTAAGTTTTGTCATAGGTAGCGTAGTCTTAGTTCGAGATTGTGGTGAAGAAGATATTGAAGTCAGAGGCAGAGACTGTTCTCCAGTAGGCGAGTCTCTCGAGGTATGAGGCATTGCAGGAATATTGTCTGTACATGGTAACAAAGGACAAGTAGTGTCCCGGGTAAAGTCCATGTATACGGGTGCACTAGCGTGAAGTCTCTTTATTACCTTCTGTGCTATCAGTCCTAGTAGTCTCTTGCGGCATGTATAGAGTAGTCCAAGTATGGCAATAACAATAACCCCTATAATGACATATGGCAGTATGACCTGCTGTAAAGGCATAGTCTCGTCCCCTTCGAGATTATCCAACATGTTTGCCAAGACGGAAATGGCAGTGTCTTCAATGTCGCTGAGCTTTCTTAGTCTGCTGCGAATGTTGAGACGCCCATTTACCTGACTCCAGATACTCATGTTGGTCAGCTAGACATTCAACGGTGTCGTAATTCGGTTTTCGCGCATCACTTTATACTCCCTTCTTTCTTGAAAGTACATAGGTAGCTAAATGACATCAGACAGTGCTCTGCATCCCGACTCTAACAGAATCATAGTATACGGCGGTGTGACAGTTACATGCGATTCAATATCAACATTAACACAAAGTTTTCTCATAGAAAATTCCCTTTCAGTAGCAATCAACCATTCCCCATAAGACAGATACGGGATTGCTGAGATACTATCGTATTACTAAAAGCATGCTACTCTCTACTATGCTACATATCTGCTACCTCCTCGCCCTTCCTGCAGTCCCACCTTCTCTAGCTCAGTTTAAATTCCACCAATTTTCTACGCTGGTACTGCTCGCTCCGGGCTCCACAACAATAATGGCCGCACTTAACTTGAACAAGGCGGAAATAACCCACCGCGCATGCGCACCAATGTATGTGATAAAAATAAAGTTTGAAAAAAAAAAATTGAAATTTTTTTTGAAAATGGATGCTGTCAACTGTCAATTCTGTAAATTGTGAGAAAAAAGTTCAAAATCTCAAAAAAGTAGATTTCCCCAAAAATGGCGTAAATGACAAGAAAAAAGTTCAAAATCACAAAATGTCTTATAAAGGGTCTCAACGAAATACGGGGCCTTTCAGAATGGAATTACGTGGTTTTTTTTTACAATTTTCTGTCATGGGAATTACAAATTTGAAAGATTGGGACTTGGCAGCTCTACATAGACACAGACATACTACTACCGTAAAACCTTGGCTATTAGCCGACCTTGGTTATAAGCCGAATGTGAGTTTGGGCGTCAATATTCGGCTTATAACAAAAGTGCTTGAACTTTGTTTTCACTCTGTTCCTACATTATTAAAACCTCGCCTATAAGCCGAATGGGAGTTTGAGGCTTTAAATTCGGCTAATAGCAAATAAAAACGCCAAATAAAATTCGGCTTATAGCCGAGGTTTTAAGGTATACCATTTTGCACAAAAACGGTTCAATGAATCACAGAATCAATTTCATTTATCTTTACTACATTAACATGAACACATATTATACACATAGATTTATATATGATTTATTCAAGGAAAAACAAATCCCTGAATCTGTTCTGATTAGGATCACAAGTGAGATCATTTTTTGGGTTGCTGACTACTCAGAAAATTAAGCCTAACTTGTGCCATTGTCAAGTTCTGTTTGGAGGGGAGCAAAGAAAAAGTGTATGATGATTTAGATGAGATGTTTAGGTAGAGTCCAATGAGCCTCACATGACTTCCACAATTGTTTCATGATGCTTGGGGTGGCTAGATGTACACTGTACCACTTGTCCTTATTGGGACAGCTCCTTTGTTTCGGCAGATCAATCTCGGGAGCTTCAATGGTAAAGCCTGGCACATGGGCCACTGGCATAGCCATAGCTTTCATGACCATCCCAAAATAGGCGTCCTCAATGACAAAGAATGGGATGTTTGGGGATGCATTTAGAAATTTGATTGCAGCATTCCTGTGAAACACAAAAGCAGTACCGAGACAGTAGGGCGCGTACATCTTCCAGCTGGTGCTGAGCTCGTTTGCTGTGATATACCACTTCCTCCTCGGGTATCTCAGGATCCTCAGGTTGTTAACGCCGCTGCCGATCTGTGCATAGTCCATGCGGTGACCCTCGATGGTCTGGTTCTGTTTCTGCAGCAGCTGCAGCACCTTGGGAATGTGGATAAAGTTGTCACAGGCCGTCCGCATGATGTACTCCACACCCGGACAGTGACTGGTCACCCACCTGTACCCCATGATAGTCTTGTAGGACAGGTTGTAGTAATTATCAAGGAAGTCCTCTTGGAGGATATCTGCGTATTTTCGGCTCTCCTTGTTGATGATTGCTTGGTCTTTCGCGCTGAACCCACTACCAAACAGGAAAAGATGCCGCACCCCGGCAGTGTTATTAGCTGTGAGACTGGCCCAGGTTTTCCTCACAACCTCCCGCTCCTTGACTTCTTTGGGAATGGTTGTGATCATGATCAACAACAGAATGTCCTCCTGCCCTTGACAGATATGGGTCGGGTTGATCATGTTCTTGAAGTTGTATGCCATGCAGCCATTACAGGAATCAGGTCGCGCTGTATTGGGGAATGTCCGAGTTCTCAACACTTCCATTTGGTGCATCATATCTACTAGACCCAAGGCTGGATTTTCTTGGTAAGCCCGGGTAATGTCCACCAGAGCACGTGTTATCTCGTATAACGTCTCTATCCTCTCCTTATCACTCGATGACCTCAGTGCCTTCATCACCTCCTTAGTTAATTCCTTCGCGGTTTTCTTAACCTGGCTGCCCTGCGGCTCAGTAGTGCTTACTGCCACTGCCTTTGTGTGGAGGTCATTGGGTACAGACAGTGCCTTGACTTCCTTCTGAATCTGTGCATCCAGTGCTCGTGTTTTAACGTCTCCCTTCTCCTTGAGTAAGTCCGCTGTGGTTGAGGTGCGTTGGGGCTGCTGCATATGGTAGACAAAGAGCATCATGAGTGTACAAATAATGACGTTACTTAAAAGAGATTTATATACACGGCATGCACCGAGTACCCTCATCTTGGTGCTCTAGGGCTGGGGCCTAATCATGGAGCTGTGGTAACTTGTATATGGGCTTGTGTTGTGTATGACTACTTGTAGCCTGTCGGGGTGCCCAGGGCCCCAGCTCTCCTCCTTTCCAAATCGATCGCCGTGGTTCAGTGTAATTTTTGTGGAGGACTTGTGACGTGATGAACACTTTTCTGCAACCTTCTGAAAATAGAAACAAGATGTCACGAAATGTACAATGATGATCATACTGGGTGATGAAGTGGGACACTTCTCTCAAGGAAACATAGATTATAGTCTTCATATAGCCCCAAAATAATAGGCCTCTAGACCAGCCTTACGTGTCCTACTGCCGGTTCAAATGACTGGTTTAATAGACTTAATTTGAGGGTGAAAGAGACCAATGCAGGTCTCCTTCTTGTATTAGCTGATAGACGGTAAAGTCCTTAGCTGTGTCTTCAGCTGGTCTTTATTGTAAGAATAATACAGAGAGGTACAGTGTAACTGGTACTTTGTTCTGCTCTGGAGGAGGGAGGACCCTCCTCTAGTATGTGTATACAGTGAGTGCGTGCGATTTGGGTTTCCCCTCAATGGCTTTGTTACTATTCTGGGAAGGTACACACAGAGGGTTCCTTATGAGCTGCTCCTCCCAGCGTCACCCTCCAATGACGTGGGTGGGAGAGACTCAGAGGACAGTTACCATGCACTGATACATTTGATAGGAGAATGTTACTAATACAGGAACTTCAGTGCAAAGCTATTATTATTGTAGGATAATAGAATATTGGTTAACAGGACTTATTACAATTATGAAAATCATATATGATAATCAGAAATGGGTATATAACAAGGGGATGAAAAATCGGGAAAACCTCACCTATACTGAATCTGGGACCTGTTGGCGAGGCCGACAAAGAGCTTCCCTAATGAGCTCACAGCTGGACTGGATACCCAATGTCTTTAAGAAATTAGCAGTGCAATAAAAAGTGTGGTGGGGCTGGTGCTATCTTCAATGGTGTCCACTGTGAGTTGTCAAACTGGTGGTAAATGTGGTAACCAGGAGGATGCAAAGTTTATTGATAGTGCCTGTAAATGATACTTAAGTTAGGTGTTGTCTATATTTTAATTGATGTTATCAATGTGGACCATAATGACCTCACAGTTGGGAGCCTCACCAGCAGGTCCCAGATTCAGTATAGAAGTTGAATTGGAGTTTGAAAATGTTTTGATGGCAAACTCCACCCTCGACCTCCATCCCTGCCCTAGAGTAGCTTTTTCCGGGAGGAAAATGACTTTGACCATATTATCACATATACCGTATTCGACGTAATAAGCTCACACACCCTAATAAGCGCACACCCCCTGTTTTTGGCCGATTCTAAGACTAGAAATAACTAAAAATATCTCAATTTTTGACCCCAATTAAACTCTTAACTACTTAAAGGTGTCCATAATCATTTTTTAAGCGTACTGTGCGCTTATTACGTCAAATACGGTAGGTGCCGGGCTTTGAATAAGAGTCTGTTTTGAATAAGAGCCTGTTGTTGATAGGAGCTGGAGGAAATAGGGCTATGCAATTTAGGGAGTGCTCATTTATTAACAACAGGGGGGGGGCGGTGAGATTTCGCGTGGAACGCGCGAATTTTTTCCACCCCCCCTAGAGGGGTCGAAATTTTTTACCCCCCCCCCCGGCAGGCCGGAAATCGCGCGCGTTCGCGCCCCTTTGTAGCATAGTAACAAGCGGGCTTTTTCCCTAAAACAGGTTGAATTTTTTTGACCCCCCCCCCAAGAGGAGTCTAAATTTTTTACCCCCCCCCCCGGTCAAGGGGTCCAAATTTTTTACCCCCCCCCCCAGATCCACCACCCCCCCTCTGTTGTTAAAAAATGAGCACTCCCTAATAGCTGCCGGGCTGTGAATAGGTGCCAGGGGTCTGTAACTCCAAAGGTACTCTGTAAAGTGTTACATTTTAAATTAGATGCAGCTTTTTCACAGCTTGTTGCACTGGTCTATATACCTTGGGAGGCTTTTAGCCGGCTATAGCCGGTGTGCGGCAGGATTTCGTATTGACTGACTATATAGCTTGATGGTTGCGTGATACTAACAAACTATAGTATTTTGTGACTATCTCGTTGTTTTCAGTTCAAAACAATTTAAAAAGCTTATTAACCTGAACAAACAGCCTACAAATAAATGCAGTCCACTCAGGGGACAAGAAGATATTACCGTATTTGACGTGATAAGCGCCTTCCCCCTAACAAGCGCCCCCCCTTTTTTTGAGGCATTTTTAGACTAGAACAAATGGTCAAATTATGCGATTTCGGGGACATTTAAACTCTTAAGTACTAAAAGCATCATAAAAATAATTTCATAAACGCCCTGGGCGCTTATTACGTCGAATACGGTATATGTCCCAACATACTTGATATGGTATGAATTAATATCTCCTTTTAGCTTTTAGTTTTGAGACTATCTGTCAGGATTTTGAGACTATCTTGCAATTTTGAAACTATCTAGCCTAATGGTTGCTAGATACAAACAAAACTAGTACTTTGCGACTATCTCACAGTTTTGAGACTACTGTGTAGCTACTCTTTTTCACTGGTTTGAGTGAAAACCGGCAAATTCACAGGTATTTGTTCCATACTTAAGCATATATAAAATGTCGCAGATTTTTCATTTCCATGAAAATCGTGAAAATATATACCCAGCGAGGTACCTTCACAGTATCTAGCCTGACAGGGCTGAACATCAGGTGGCCAACCTTCAGGGGCGAGGTGCCGCACAACGGGGCTAACAGAGGAAATGCCCGTAAAACCGCGCTTATAAGTCGAATTTTGTTTGAAATTAATTTTAGCTACAAGTCGATTTTTTTTCTAGCAAAAGTCCAATTTGACTTAAAGGTGAGGTTTTGAAAAAATTTAAATTATTTGCCATATTTGACCTAAGAGCCCCCCCTTTTTTATAGATGTTTCCCAGATTATTTTGATGTTTTCCTCCAATTTTGCTGCCATTTTCTCACACCTCACAAATTTCTCCATGAAAATTGAGATTTCACCCCCCACCCCCGCCCGACCCCATTTAGAATACATACTCAACATAGCTAATCTTGCTCAGAGATAACGTCTTCGTAGCACAGGTAGTTTTTCTACTAACGGGAGAAGTGGGAGTATTGAGCGTGAAGCTCAGACTGTTTGGGAGGGGTCATTTTCTAACAACAGGGGGGAGGGGTGGGGGGGGGGGGGATTTGGACCCCCCAAAGGGGGGTACCAAAAAAAGCGAGTGCCTTATTAGCCTGCTGAAGGTGGTTCTTTGCAAGACCCTACCGGAGGCAACAATCACGTTGGTTCAGTATGTTATTAAATACTGTAAAACCCCGCCTTTAAGACAACCCTCTAGTTTGAGAAAAAATTCGTCTTATAGGAATAAGCCTTTAAAATCGATTTCTTTTTAATCTAATATAATAAAACCCCACCTTTAAGACGACCCCCTACTTTTGAAAAAAATCCGTCTTGTAGGAAAAATAAATCCCAAATAAAATCTGTCTTAAAGCGGGGTTTTACGGTAGGTGCATTTTTTGCCTAACAAACTCACCAAAAGTAACACTTCATAAATAGGGTAGATTCACCCGATATCAGCCATGACCTCAAGTCGGCCACCCCTTCCAGGGAGGACAGTAATGTGTTAAACAAACACTTGTATCTGGTAGAATAACATCGATTCTACCAGGGGCGGATCCAGGAATTTGGGAAAGGGAGGGGCCGTGATATAGTGGGAGAAGTCTAGAAGGGATGTGAGGAATGCTCACAACCCCCAAGATTGACCCCTGCACTTTTATAGATGAAACCTGGTCAAGCTGCCCCCCTCGCCTATTTTGGTACAATCCTTACATACATACAGCTATTTTAGGCCCAACACAGTACGTTATACAACCAGGTATTTACCCCCTGCCATTTCTTGACAACTGTCGATCTACCACTGGCTACAGGGAATATTGTATTGGCTCCAGGATTTTCAGATTATTTTCATAAGCCCTGACAAACCTCCGGAATATATACCTGCCCCTCCTAAAATGAAAAAACCATCGTAATGCAGTTTTACTCTAGTTTACCATTGTATACTATACTAATAATATAAGTAAATTAAGTACAGTACCGTAATCGACGTAATAAGCACCCTCCCCCTAATAAGCACCCCCCCCCCTTTTTGGGGCATTTTTAGACTAGAACAAAGGGTCAAATTCCGGGATTTCAGGGACATTTAAACTCTAAAGTACTAAAAACGTCATAAAAATAATTTTATAAGCGCCTTGGGCGCTTATTACGTCGAATACGGTATACTATAGTGTTTACTATAGTCCGTGAAAACACT
>CANHQG010000121.1:0-96084 GCA_947462335.1 Harmothoe impar
TGTGTTTTGTTGTTTCAGCCATTCAGCAAATAGCTCCTTGTGGGTGGTGGAGTCCAGGATGGTGACAGGGTCGAAATAATTATGGGGAATATTAAGGACTGGCTTAATATGATCCCCTGACTCCATCAGTTTGTACCAGGTGCATGGGTCCGCAGAGGCTACCGGAGTCTCCTCCACCACCTTCACCACAGGCTTGTAAGGAGTGGTGGTTGGGGTGGTTTTGGTCCAACTGGTAGTTTTGGTTGCTGTGTTCGAAGGTGTTGCAGGAGGAGCAGTACAAAATGAATGGTGGTCACGCCAGCCTTTTTACAGGTCGGCGATTGTCAACAGTTAAGTGGAAATGAGGTTTCCTGTGTCTTAAAGACACCCTCCGGATTAACTAACCGTCTTTCAGCATCTTTGTGTGATGTTTTGGAGCTGGATGGCACCTCCAACACCGGTCTTTTAGCCTGGTAGCTCACTCGCACTGCCATGGGTTGTTCACAAGAAGATCCAATATGGCGATCGCCCTTCTTGTCCAGTGGTTCCACGCCCGCCGCGGGAGCAAAAGTCAACCAATCAGTGTTCACGCTTCACCAGATAGCCCTTCTTGTCACTGGATAATGCCGCAGGAAATTCAAACTTTCCCGCCACGAGTCGAAAGGGTAGCTTGCGGTGCGAGACCCTTACTGGGTCAACTCCACAGCTCTACACCCGACTCTGGCTATGAATTCTTCAGGAGTGTATGCAGATGTCATTACCGGTAATATAAGAATACTCGCCACCTTGATCCGTCTGCCACCCTCAGGACCATTCATAAACCAACACGGTTTGGTCAACATTGATCAACATCCACTTTTGGTCAATTGGATTAACGTCTTTTAACTTGCATTATTTGAATGTTGATTTAACGTTTTGTGGAAAACGTGATGTCAGAAAGGTTGGTTTAATGTTATAAAACAGTTTGTAAACTAACATTATCTGACAGACCTATATTGAACATTGCTCAACGTTTTTTTTGTGGACTCAAAACAACGTTGATTTAACTAATTGGCTCAATGTTGGCTCAACCTTTTTTTTGTAACTCCAGTCCATCTCACCAGGTGGAAGTTTAGTATGTAATGGAAAGTGGCTGATGGCTGGACAACAGTATCTGTCTAAGATAAGCTACAATATCAGTACTTTATGTTATGTTTAATCAAATCAATGACAACATTTAATGTTTCATCATATCTATGCTAAATATGTTGGTTAAATTGTAATGTAATCTCCTTTTTGGGGTGTGCGGTATAGAAAACACCCATTTTGTAGCATTATGAGATGTATAAATAAAATATTTCCACATAGCCCTGTGAATCAATACATTGCCCATTTATAATGGGGTAAAGTCTTAATGTACCTCTTTGTGAAAAGAGTATGTAGGATACATATGCGGAAATGTATGAAAAACATAAGGAAAAAAAGTAAAATAAAAGCATATATGTTATATAGTAGTACATGGACTTCTTTTTGCATTAGAATGTGTGTATTAACTGAACGTTGGTTCAGCCATAGCTCAATGGTAAATCAATGTTAAATCAACATTGATTTGAGTCCACGAAGTGGAGTTAGGCTAGATGTATAAAAAACGTTATTTCACTCTTTAAATGATGTTAAAAGGATGTTTAAACAATTTCAACTTGTTACCTGGAATGTAGCCTGACCACTTCATCTCCTACTCTGAGGATCTGAGTTTCAAATCCACATCATAGCCAGCTTTTTGCCATGCTGCTGCTTTACCCAATTCACATCGAACCATCTCGTATGCAGATTTAAATTGATCCCTCAATGCTTCAACAAACATCACCTGACAGGGTATTTCAGCGCTTATCCCAGCTACGCCAAACACCAGGTCAGCAGGCATAATTAAATCCTCTCTGAACACCAACAGATTGGGGGAACAACCTGTGGATGCATGGACCGTACTGTTATAAGCATGCACCACAAACTGGCATTGTTCATCCCAATCATCCATTTGATTATTGACCAAAGGCTTCAGGACTTGTATCAAAGTTCTATTGAATCTTCCCACTTGTCCATCAGACTGAGGTCAGTACAGGTTTGTTCTTATTTTCCATATAGCTAGGCTATGGCACATCTCTGACCATAACTCGGATTCGAATTCCCTGCCTTGATCACTGTGCAGCATCAGTGGTACACCCAAGTGTAACACCTATACTTTCACAAATGCACGAGCACAAGTGTGTGCTTTATGATACTTCAGAGGGAACACTCTTGTGTACTTTGAATAGTAATCAAAAATTACCATCATGCACTTGTTTCCATCAGGAGTGGCTTTGATGCCACTGATGATATCCACAGCTATATGTGCAAATCTAACTCCCCAGGCCTTCACCCAGTTTGTTCAAACAGCAATCCGGACAAGTTGAGATCCACCTAAGCAGATCCTTACTCCTACCAGGCCAGTAGTACCTTCTGGAGAGTCTCGCCAAAGCGTGTTTCTTTCCAAAGTGTCCACTGGTCTGATGTCCATGCATGAAATATATAATATCCTTCCGCATAGCGGTAGGTATCACAATTTGGCCTATCCACCTACATAAGATGCCATTGACAAATGTTAGCTTGGCCCACTGTGCCAGAAATTGTCTCATTTCTCTGTTTTCAAGCGAAACGGATGGTCTCTGTGGTCGTATACCCCCAGAGACCTACTCTATGAGTCTCGAAAGCTCCACAGTCATCGTAATCTATCCTAGAACACTTCTGAATGGGACTTCTGGACAAGGCGTCCGCATTAATATGCTTACTGCCTGCCCGGTGTTGGATCTGGCTGTTCTTGAACCCAAACTCAGACAGATGGGATAACCATCTAACGATCATCCCCTCTGCTTCCTTAAAATTCAGTAGCCATTTCAAGGAGGAATGATCTGTCCGTAAAGTGAAATCACCTCCTCATAGGAAATGTTTAAACTTCTTTGTATATACTACCACAGCCAAAAACTCGCATTTGGTAGTACAGTAATTCCTCCGAGCCTTATTGAGGGTAGTACTTGTGAAAGCCAGCGGCACTTCTTTCCCTTCCTGCATTTGGGACAAGGCAGCACCAATGCTATCATTACTGGCATCTGTGTCCAGTATGAAATGACCCTCAGCAGTGGGATATTTCAAAACTGGAGTGTCACTTAAAAACAGAACATCACAGGGCTGTCCTGGAGGTATCTTAACCCTCTGCACCACCAAGGCTACAGAAGATACCATTCTCAATACACATTGTACGGCCACCCTTTATGGATGCTCAATCTTTAACATCCCCCTGCAAGGTTCCAACATAGCCCCGTACAATACCATCATCACTTAGATCAGCAAAAGTAGGTGACAGCATGTACTCCTGTCCACCTATATTGACTTAGAAAAACGCTGAATGCAGCTACCGTCGGCTGAATTAACTTTTACCCCCGTTTTGAGGTTGTCATGCTCATCGGCTACAAGGTCATGGAATCTTTTGGAGATCATGGAGTAACTATCCCCAGTATCGACCAAAAATTCTGCAGGCCTACCCTTCACTGCTCAAGGGCGGACTCAGGAATTTGAAAAGGGGGGGTCCACCAAACACCAAAGTACCGAAAAGTGACATACCGCGACTCGCGGTGGTTCAAATTATCATTAAAAAATTCTAAAAATTTTTCCAAACGGGGGAGGTCCTGACCCCCAGAACCCCCCCCCTCTGGATCCTCCCCTGCTGCTACAGTCAATTACCACCTCTTCCCATCTGGTGGTGATGGGTTGACGGTGAAATGTTCGAAATCCTTAGTGACACAAGATCAACGCCCCGCCTTTTCAGATGCTTCAAGCAGGGGTGATAAGGGGACAATCGAGCACTACCGACCATTTCCAGTTCCTGTACCCAATTCATTGCTCCCCCAGTACTTCCTTCCTGGATGTCCTCTTTACTGGGTCACTGGACATGCTTGAAAGGGACTGATCAGGTCCTCCCTCCAAGCTTCCAGTCTCTACTGCACTTCGGACTTTATCGTCTGCACCGCTGGTGATATGCTGGCACACATCCACCTCAGGGGTTACCACCTTGCCATCTTGAGCAACCCGCCCCCTAGTTTTCCGTCTTATTATCTTCTGGTTTAGGCAATGGTTTATCAGCTGGACACTCTGCTGTAAACTGTCCCAGTGCCTGACACCTATAACACTTCCTGATGATTTTATCCACCTTTGGCTTCGAATTCTTCTGTGAGGCTTGCTGATTTCCAGTGATCATGTCAGTCAGTCTCAGAAGAAGTTCCTACATAGAACTAGGTGTTGGTGGTGTTGTAGGAGGTGTGCCTGCAGTCCCAGCGGGTGCAGGAGTTGCTTTCCTTTCTGATTTCGGATAGCGTTTCGAATTCGAATTGGAATAAGATTTGCCACTGTTCTTTTGAAAAAAATCGCCAATCTCCTCCTCCCTTCCAGGATCATCTTCCTCTGTATCAGAGGGAGTTTAATCCTCCAGAACACAGGAAGTTCTCGAAAGTGCCTTTGAGGATAATAGATGACATTTCCTGTCATATTCTTCTATAGCCATGAACAAGTCTGTTAAGGACGTTCCAGCTTTCCAACTATCACAAGCAGCTTGTCGCTCATCCAAATCCCTTAGGCCCTCAATGAACTGTGAGAACAGATCATCCAGGAACTGGGGTTCATCCAACTCCCATCATGGTCTAGCTCTTTGCAACAAGTCCTGTAGCTCCAAGTCAAATACCGGATGTGACTCATTAGGCTTTTGAGTCTTTTTTCGAAATTGAGGGAGTGAATCTTCATTTCCCACATTACCAATAAGGCAACTAGCACATTCCACCAGCTGGGTAAACGCCCTGCCCTGTGTCTAGTCCTCCATCTCAAAACTGCCAACTTTCCTGGCCCATTTCTGAGCGCTCGAAGTAGTTCATATAATGACTCCTGCTCGAACCAACGGTTATACCTCATGTTGTCAATGAAGTCTGCAAACCATTCCTGCCATGGCTGTCTGCCAGTGAAAGGAGTTGGAGCTGCAATATGGTTATTTCTGTGTAGCAAACGTGACTGTTCAACGCTCCAATCTACAATATCGGCGTTATCAGTATGTCTGCTGACACAATCAACTCCCATGTCTGCAATGCACGGATTCGAATTGTAAATCAATTTCATCTCTGGGGACATCGATTCACTGTTTGGGTGATTGCGAAAAGGTGGTTAGCTGATGCCCAGACATGAACTAGGTTTGTGTGGCCTTAGCCATCCACGTGATCGGACAGGACCCAAACTTTGTGGAATGGTGTAAGAAAGTATGACTGTATATGTTTCCCCGTAATAGTAAACGCCTACACTTTCAAGCTTTTTGCCAATTGTGTCAATGTTGGTGCATATTTGCCCTATATTGACTATGCTAGAATTAGAATCAGTCTGAGACTGGGTGCCCTTAAGCCATTAAGGTGTTACACCATAAACGCAAGTTATTTTAAGATATAAATAGTTTTGTCTGCTAAAACTTTCTGGGTCTTGACCTTGACCTACAACACATTAACCGAACCTGACTAAACTTAAGTATTCTGTTCCCAGATGTTTACTCATAGAGAAATGGGGACAGTAAATCACAAATAACTCTTGGTAAGCTAACCTAGTTAATAATATTCACATAAATAATCAGAAAGATAATCGTTTGAAAATGTTTTCTTACCTTCTCGATTATGTCGATGACAGGTGTGTCACCAGGTTTATTGAGGGCAATCATGAGGCTCTGTATAAAGTGTGAATGACACACTACCTTTACATTTTCTGAAAATGGAAGCATTTGCAAAATCTATAGAATCATATTGTGCAAGGCATATGGCCCATCCTCATTTAGGCACAAGATGGTAACACTGACTACATGAGCTAGTGCCTGGACAAAAACACATAACCTCAAATGAAATACATCACATGATAAGTAAAAAGATCCTTTTAGGACTAGGCCGAAAAAAAAATTGTTTCAGGTAATGTAGGGTAGGTAGGTCGGATTTTTTTTTTTGAATTAAAGTACTAGTCAGTCTCTCTGAAAACTCTAAAATTGACCAAAAAAATGTAAAAGTACAGAGATTTCTTCAAATTGCATAAAAAACGTGGGGTCGGCCCTGTTTTGATAGGGTCGGTCGGGTGACCTGAAACAACCCTTATTTTTGGGCCCTATGTTGTCCAAATATATAGACAAAGGCCCATGGCCAGAGGATATTTTGGTATCGTTCCCCCCGAGGTGGGGCTGGGGCAGTATCCCACGAAGCCGCAGGCTGAGTGGGATGCGCCCCAGCCCCACCGAGGGGGGAACGATACCAAAAATTCTCTGACCATTGGCCTTTGCCTTTATTTCATGGTTTTTAACCTTAAAAATAAGTTAAATTGCATGTAAATGGCCATAAGAATTTGAACAAATGATGATATCATAGGCCATGTGATACAGGAACATTGTATCCCATGGGGGGCATGAGATACGGGATTTCTAGTACTTAAGCATAGTGATACTTGTATCCGCCATGAAATAAAATAGTATATGTAATAGTAGTACTATCTAAACAGCTTTCTAGCAGTTTAGGATTTTGTGGGATATGCCTGAATGATTATGTGGGATAAGCCGTTTAGGGCAATCTAACAGTCCAAGTACAATAGAAAAAGAAATAACTGAGAAAAAAAGAAAGAAAGAAATAAAGAAAGAAAGGAAAGGGTGGGACAAAGCCCACGATGTATTTACAACTAACTGGTATTCAGCTCTGTCTTTGCCATTGTACTACTCATTTTGAGCAGCATTCAATCAGTGAAGCAATATTTCGTAGCAGATTGACAAAACAAAGCAAGACCAATAAAAGGTAAATCAATCATTTTTATTTGTGTCAAAGCGGTTCAACATGCCCCGGTCTCCCCTAAGGCGTCTGGTGCGTCATTGAGTCACGGGAGCCTTTGAGTCACACGATTGTGCCTTACATTTCTAGATTGATATGGCAAAGGAGCAGTGATTGATACAGTACCACCCCCCCCCCCCCCGCTCAATGTAGGCCTACAGGAATTTGGAATTTTATGAACCAGTGGCACTTTCAAGTCATTCCTAATCTAAAATTGATTTGATGAAAAATGAGAACCAACCTGGACGTGCAGAATGAACAACAAGGTTGTCGTCGTACAGATCGCCGAACACTTTCTCTGATGAAACCTTGTCTGAAAATAGATAATTGTAAATACATTAGACTTTAGAACACAAGCATGACGTACATTGGTAGATTGAGTCAGTGTCACAAAAAGGCTGAGTAGAGCAGCAGACATCATGATATGGATACACCATAAAGCATGATCCTATATCATGCTTTTTTACATTTATTAAGATTAATGTAAATGGAACAAACACTTTTTTTTTAGTTCTTTTTTCTTTGAACAGCCTTATGGGATGAAATTCCATCAACATTTACATTTCCGACTCTTGGAAGGTAATACAGACATAATTTACTAGGGAACGGTGTCTCATATTTTTGATATTTCTATGATTAAGGTCTACAGAGCTGTTCAAAGTCAGAAAGTTGGAAAAAAATCAATAAAATTCACAATTTACTATTTTTTCCCTATTTTCTTACTTTGAACACCTGTGCTTTATCCCATACTACCGGGACAAGTTTTCAAAAATTTCCTGAAATTGGAAATTTTTAGCACCAACTCAATTTTTTTAGAATAATTTATCAGCACGTGTCCACCCTCCCAGTGAGTGGTGGTTCCACCATTTCCCTGGTAAGGAATGGGGGACAATTCTACCTAAAATTAGACTTGTCCCAGACAAAGGTCTCTCAAAAATTGATGTAAAAACATCTAACTTTTGAGAGTACCACCCCCACCTACCACCAAACTCCTGATGAGACTAGTGTCGAAACCGTAATCCCAGTTAACCCTCATCTAGAAAAGAACTGTTTTTTCTAGACCCCTATTTCTGAATAGGGTCTGTCCCTGTGTGCTGCCCCTGTGTACACACTAAGGACCCCTACTAAGCTTCCAGGCACCAAACCCCTGCAACTTAGGCCTAGCCTGGACTGACCACAGGCAGGGTTAACCCAACCCCCCCCCCCAGTCACACACACACCTGTGTGTATGTGTGGGGGGGTGTGCTGAGGTGCAGGACTAGGGCCAGCTGACCTGGAGCCTCCTATATAAGGCCAGCTCCCCTGACTTGTCCGACATACGGTAGAGTGTGGTACCCCAGACGCCTTGTACCGACTTCCCGACCGGGTCGTCCACCAACAGTGTATATCTTAATAAAGGGAATATTACAAAAAATGAGACACCGTTCTCTAGAATATCATGTCTAGAATATATTCTATTCCCCAGAAATGTTACTTCTGATGATATTCCATCACTTAGGGCTGTTCAAAGAAAAGAACTAAAAAAGAACGTTTTTGTTCTATTCACATTCCATCCCTAGCAACGGCCCTTCTAATCCTATGAGCTTTAAAGGGACATGATATAGGGTTATTATGGTGTATAATATGTAATGCTATGATGAAAACTCATCAAATTATGGATAATTCTATGTAAGATTTCTGGCTGGAAAGGGGAGGGGAAAGTCGATCCTTAAAGTCACCTTTGACTATCTGTATAACTAATGTGTGACTAAACTATATAGTCCCCTGACTACGTGGCTCAGAATATGGTGGTAAAGTCACTATTTACTTTTGGCAGAAAGGTATTATTATTAGTGTGAGAGTACTAGGCCTGGTCGGCCAACATTGCATTTTCAATGTTGAACCAATGTCTGCATTAGCCTGAATTGGACATAGTATCGCAAGTCGATCATTTGACCCAATATTTCTTTGTAACATGGGTATACGGCAAAATATCACACTTGGATTATTACTGGTATCAATTGATATAAATATAAATATTAAAATTTATATTTTTCTAATATTAACAGAGATATCTGATTTGATATCGTTAGGTGTGCTTACCATTACAATATGTGTCGATGAAGAACATCTTCGGGATACCCTTCATGTCATGGATGTCATTGATTCTATCGATGAATTCGGTGTCTATATCGATAGAGTGGCCTTCCTTTGTTAGTATAGCATCCCTGTTCCCATGACCGATTATAAACATAACAAAGGCACCGTACTTTTCCCCAGCATCTCCTTCTGTCTCTTCATCAATCTTGCTGCGAAGATCCTGTAAATACATACATACACACACACACATATATATATACATGTATATATATATATATATATATATATATATATATATATATATATATATATATATATATATACAAATATATATAAAAGAAAAATGATATATATAGATACATAAATATCATATATATACATACATAAATATCATATAGATATATAGATATAGATATATAGATATAGATATATAGATATATAGATATATAGACATAGATATAGATATATACCACAGCGAGCATGGAAAACAAAGCATTTCTTGTATACTGCATACAGCTAGTGGTATAAATAAGTTATAGGCCTCGTACCAAGAGTTTTGTAGGTACCTTCACTGTATTTCGCATACATACATACATACATACATGTAACATGTAACATGTAGTAGTTAAACCACATCTAGAGGGTTGCATGCATTATATTGGAGATAGTCAAGGCTGATCACAAGTCGCAGACAAGTGTACGCAGCCGTGACTAAGCCAATGTAATTTGTGCAACCCTCCGGATGTGGTTTAACTGACTAATGCAACACCAGTTGTTACTGTTTTTCCACCCAAGTGTCTTACCAATAAGACTGCTTTATTTCATGGTGGTGAGGTCATCTCATTTGTATAACCCTACGTGAATATATATTTTCCTTCTCAAAGTAAGGTGGCTTTTTTCAGATTGTGTATAATTACATAAAATGAGTAGCCTATAGAGTAGGGCAATAATTACCATAGTGAATTCACCCAAAGTAATAAATGTTCCAACTCGAAGGCATGTTCCCTAACATCGATCACAGGGGCGTGGTCTGGTCACCACACTTAGGTACGGCTGATCATGGGTCTATTGTCCTAATCACAAGCCTTACCACAAGTCCTAACCAGGTAATAAAGGTAACAGAAGGGGGTCTCGCCAAATTCTCCAGTATTGTCTAAAGTAGATGATTCTAGAAAGTATGAAAATGTGTCAGAGAGTTTCTAGAAATCTAACCCCACCCTGTGCATAAGCGTGTCCCATGGACGCCCTGGACTATATTGTTGCTACCGTCTATACTATGATATACAATATATAAAAAAACTACCCATGAATGACCTCTGTGAATAAGGTCAATGACGATCGTACTTTTAACTAATAGTGATATAATCACATTAGCTTCTCTTACATTAATGATTGATATATATATATGACAGCATTTTCTCAGCATCAGCAATTGCCAAAGGAAAAACCATTGAAAAAATATAACAAAACCCTTCCCCCCCATCTAGTTTTCTTCAGAATCAATCTGAAACACACTTTCTAATTTTTAGGCGTAAACCATATTACCGTACCATCACGGTTTAGCGCTGGGGCGCTCTTCAATTTGGGGGGGCCCCTATACCGAAGAGAGAGAATGGAACAGATTCGAGCCAAATTGATCCTTTTATTGAACTTTAAACTATTATTTTCCCAATGATATTTGCTATTTTTAACATAAGTTTAATAAAACATTGCAATTATGATCTGAACAAATGATTTGAACAATCTTTTGAGACATTATTTCTTTTAAGTTCATGTCATTTTGTTGTTATTAATTACGATATTGCTGGAAAATTAAGCATTAAATTAAATTAATTGTCCTGATACCATCACGCTTTTCATAGAAGGCTATATTTTTGGGCCATATGTTTCCCCACTAAAGGACATGACCTAGGATCATTCATGTTCAGTATAAGACCAAATGTCATGAATCGTCTGGATTTGAGCTGGCAGTGGGGTCAAAAGTAAATGTCTGAGTAAGGTTAAAACTTTTTTGGTACATACAGTATAGTTGTTGGAGATTAGGCTCCATATATTTGGGAAAGTTAAATATAATTAGTAAACTCACAGTACAGGATCAGAGATTGGTACCCTAGCTATCAAGTAGACACAACAGAGCCCAATTGTAAAAGTGAATAACCTTGTATAGGTATCTGGGATGCTGATTATCACCGTTTTAAATGATAGAATATGTAATTATCTACAATCTGATATATAGATATAGGGGGTGGAACTGCCCTATTTGTTTCTATAGCAGATCCAAAATGGGTTAGTCAGGCCTATTAAATAAAGGTAAAAAAGGGGCTCAGTCGTGTCTATGGTGTTTGACAAAGTTATGTGGTCTATTAGGCCACAAATTTCTGTTTTGAATTTAGATAATACAATCTAAGCTACGATAGAAATAACTTGAGATGTATATCATATATCCTCTTAGTACCTTTCCACCCAAGGGCTCAGTCGTGTCTACTCGGGCTCAGTCGTGTCTACTCGGGCTCAGTCGTGTCTACTCGGGCTCAGTCGTGTCTACTCGGGCTCAGTCGTGTCTACATGAGGCCATGGCAGGGGTGGAATATTGTTACTGTGTGGGATCTTTCCTTCCATATAGGGGTACATTTATATGTGATGGACAATAATTAGATATATAATGCATGGAGGCTAGGAGTGGAAGCTAGGGCTCAGTCGTGTCTATGGTCAAACTACCCGTGAAATATGGTCAAAAGTTAATGGGCTCTACAGGATATGCTATTGGAGGTAGACTTACAATTCTTTTTTTATTGTATAGGTACATGATTTAAGCTTTTTCTGCAATAGCTTTATTATGTTCATACTACATCTATATTTAGGTAGGGCCATGTTTTGTTTGGGCTCAGTCCCCAGCACCATACATAATCTTTATCAAACATGTCACATAGGCCTAAGTGGTCTTAAAATGTTCCGTACCATGTAGGGGAACTGCCAAAAAAAATGTGTGTGCAGATAGCTCTATTTATAGAGGGGTGCTTACAGCATAATGTCAAATTTTTTTTTATCGTCAAAAAAGGCCCATTTTGGGCTGTTTTTGCCCCTCTGGCCCCCTAAATTAGGGTCTGACATAGGTGAAACCATGGTTTCCCTCGTAGATCTATCCAAGCCCGATCATACTAGACCAAAAAGATAACTTTATATGACATTTGAAATATTTTATTGATTGGAGAAGGAAAAAAGTTCAAATCAGGACGATCTGTGACATTTAGTCATAAGTAGTATAGTTTGTATCGGAACGGGACTATATACAGTACTAGGTTTTACTCATTGGACATGCAGCCAATCAGAGAGCTCCCTTTTGGCGGGAAATTCAAAATCAGCCAATCAGAGGCCACCATTTTGGCGGGAAATTCAATTGGGGTCACTTCCGGTCTACCAGCCAATCAGAGGGCTCCATTTGACCGGAAGTGACCCCCTCATTTGCATAATGGGTCACTTCCGGTGTACCAGCCAATCAGAGGCCTCCATTTGACCGGAAGTGACCCCCTCATTTGCATAATAAACGACACCCCCTTTTGGTCACGTGAGCTGTACCAGCCAATCTGAGACCTCCATTGGATCATGCGACTCTCTCATTTGCATAATAGACCACGCCCCCTTTTGGTCACGTGACCGGAAGCAGTCCTTATTTGGAAAATAGACCACGCCCCTTTGGTCACATGACTTATAGATCAACCAATCAGAGACTTCTATTTTTTGATAGGGGGAAGGGGAGGGGGGGATGGGTGGGGAGGGAGGGGGTGTATGCATGCATAGGGGGGCACTCTTGGGGGGAGGGGGGCACTCTGGGGGAGTATGGGGATGGGGGAAGGGGGGCACTCTGGGGGGGGAGGGGGGCACTCTGGGGGTAGGGAGAGGCGGTGATGATGATGATCTCTTAGGGTGTTAGTAGTAATTTTTTTAATTTAAGAGAACCACCTGCTCTCCCCAGGGGGGAGGAGGAGGAGGTGGGTCTCTTAATCTCTTAATGGTTGACTACTATTATTTGATATTAAAAAACAAAATGAATGATGGTGGAGAATGGCGGTGTAATGAGATATAAAAAACAAAAAAAACTTTTTTCACTTTTAAAGTTTTTTATTTTTTTTGTTAAAATATATTTACAACTATAAATATATATTTCTAACCATATTACAGACTGTACATAGTGTAACTTCACCAAGGTTAATCTGTGCAGAGAACTCCACCCCGACCAAGGAAACACTAGAACATCGCCAAAAATGACTATATATCACATCGAATCACCAGAGTCGCACAGAGTCATACTGACTCTACTCAAGTCATTCCTAAAGGGAGGGAGTCAGATTCTCCAGAGCGCTCTGACTAACCATCCAACCTCCAGTCCAGCAGTCACTCCTGAGGTAGATAGAAGACTGTCAACTCAGGAATAGTCTCTGTCATTGTCATATGCTCCATGTTGAACTATTCAATGAACACCAGATGGTCGCAATAATAGTCACTCACCTCTCTCCTCTGGCTTTGTACAGTCTGTGTAGCAACAGAGGGAGTAGTATAGTTATAGTCCTCCTAGTCACTACTAGTCCATGTTGATGAAGAGTGATGTTGAGTGAGAGGAGTAGCCAGTGAAAGCACTCGCAACATCACTGGCCAGTCTAGCAGCGTCAGCAACTGCTCTAGCAGTGCTTGCAACAACACCAGCAGCGTCATGAGCAATCTTAGTGGCATCAGCAGCAGCCTCAGCAAAGGTAGCAGCACGTTCAATGGCAATATATGCAGCAACGTGTGCAGCAGCAGCCGCACCCCTGGCAGCAGCAGCGAAATTATCTGCATCTTCCAAAGCAATATTAGCAGTAGCAGCAACATCTGCAGCTGTTGCAGCAAAAGTGGCACCATCGACGGTAACTTCAGCATCAGCACAAGTTACATCAGCAGATGCGTTAGTTGCTATAGTGAGTGTAGCAGTTGCTTCAGCAGCTGCTGCTGTGGCAGCAGCCACCTGATCAGCAGCGATAGCCACATCCTCGGCAGCACGGGCAGCACGTCTAGCAGTTTCAACACTAGTAACAGCAGCTGTCGAACGATTGACAACAGCACTATAAGCGTCACTCACACTATCCAGCCAATCGTACGGATCGTTATAAAAGTCACCCTGACCCCCACTTGTGAACTGAGCAGTAAGCATATCCATCGGTGTTTCCATGCTGAAGTGGTAGAAGAAAAATGTGTGGGGATCCATGTTTCACTGTCTCTTATATACCATGTTCCGAGATAGTCCTCTTAACTGATCAAAAGGATTAAAAAAATAACTTAAACCAATTATCACAGCGACTTTCGCTAGGTAGGATTACCTGTCTACTCCTAGAGGAATAGATGAAAATAAAATCTTTTAAAGGACTCAAAATCCGCAGACACAGAGTCTCGTCCTCAGTAGGGAGCTATTTTAGTCTGATTTTCACCTGTCACCCGACCACTGCAGGGGGGAGAGGTTAACTTGTTGATTTTGTTTAGACTTAATCTGCTTACCACACGCACGCGTCTGTAGTCACAGACAAAGTGGTAGACACCCCCTGGGGTGTGTGTGCCGCTACCTACACACACTTCACACCTCTCCTTAAGCACCCCCTGTAAGGTTGTATACACACTTGAACCTCTTAATCTCTTAATGATCTATAATCTACTCATACATCTAACACACATTAAGCCACTTATGGCAATTATCACAGTTGTTACACCTGTACTTCCAAGGGTTGATTAGAGGTGGAAGGATCCCCCTGAGAGATCTAGCTGGAAACAAGATAAGATGCTCTCAGGAAGAGGAGGGTATGGGTGAAAACAGGATTAGAGCGCTCTACCCAGTGGGCATAGAACATTGAATCGACATTGAAAACTGGTTGACAATGTTGATTCAATGTTAACTCAATGTTGATTCAACGTTGAACCGAAATGTGTGCCCACTGGGTATCTCTCTCTCAGCTATATGTCAATTATCACAGTTACCTGTATTCTCAAGGTGTTTTTTTCCCACTCTTTCATGATGATTGAGTAGGGGTGGAAGGGTTCAGGTGAAAAGCGGGATCTTACTACACACACACACACACACACACACAAACACACACACACACGTCTTGGGGAGGGTTAGGGTTTACGCTCTTGATCTCATAATCCTTTATACAGATGGTGTGGATTAAACTAATTACACCAATTATCACAGTTGGTACACCCTCTCATGAGGATCCATCAGAGGTGGAGGGATCCAGGTGGAAGTGGGATTTGAGCGCGCATCTTGGGGGAGGGATAGGGTTTATGGTCTTGATCTCATAATCCTTTATACAGATGGTGTGGATTAAACTAATTACACCAATTATCACAGTCGGTACACCCTCTCATGAGGATCGATCAGAGGTGGAGGGATCCAGGTGGAAGTGGGATTTGGGTTTAATGACTTTGCAACAGGTGGAAACAGGATTAGAGCACTCTTTCTCTCAGCTATATAAAAGAAAACCTCAAATTCCACTACCACTCTCTCCGTTGACACCACCACCGACTCGTCCTTACTAGTGCTACCGCTACTACTACTACTTCTACTACTACTACTACGACAACGACCATCACTAACCAACTCCTTACAAGGTAAGTGTTAAAAAAAAAGCACTATACAACCCTTACAGGGTTAAAAGCACCATAATTGATACTACCCTTACCGGGTTAAAGCACCAGACTCCTCTTTTCACAGAGTTAAAGTCACATAGTGCTTTACAGGGTTGAAGCAGCAAGGCTGTCCTTACAGAGTTGAAACAGTACCACAGCTGTCTTACAGGGTTAAGCTAACTGTGCTCTTTTTTTTCTTTTTTTGATCTCTCTCTATTACACGCGCACACAGTGTAGACTTGTGCAGGCCGCACTCTGACTATACAACCCTTACAGGGTTAAAAGAACCATACTACCCTTACCGGGTTAAAGCATCATTTTTACACGGTTAAAGTCACATATGGCTATACAGGGTTATGTTGAAAAGCAGTATGCTGTCCTTACAGAGTTGAAACACCCTCCCATGACCTGACTTAAAGCTGCATTAGATAATAGAAGGGGAGGTGACTGAGGAGTTGTGACCCTCTGTAACACAAGCTCCTTGCTCAGTTAAACGGGGTGTTACATTCAACCCCTCCCCTTCGGATACGTTTTTTTGGTTGATCTCACTGGTGAGCAGTGTTCTGTCTTAAACCCCTGAAAAAGCCGGAGTAACGGTGTGGGATGATACAGGTGACAGGTTGTACCATGTATCGACTAGCTTTTTGCGTGCTATCAGTTACAGAATGCTCTCCTTGAATTTTCTCATTCATAAAATTGTGCTATTTTGTACAAACAACTGCAAAATTCTAACATTCAGAGCTGAAAATATGCACTAATCATGCGGCAAAGTACCGCTGCCAACTTGACAACATATGGCCACTTAGCGGAGAACAACAGAACTATAAGTGCTTCGGGGTTTTGCCGCGAGGTGGCGCCACAAGGTGCTTTCAGCGTCCCATCGTCACTAATAAGAGTTTGACATAGTGATGCCGACTTGAAAAGTCGGTATCTATGGTAACGCGTGGTGGTGTACAGCGTAGAAAATAACACCGTGTCCCTTTATTTTTTACTAATTCCGCTAATTCCAAAACCAAATGCGACCAAACACAGCTGGATGGGGCGAATATAGCACCTACTGGTGTTGCCCACCACACCACCAGACTTTTCGTCGCCTTTATAAAGCTTCCTACTGAGAATGTCAAAACGTCTCCGTAGGGAGACAATGACACTAATTATAATATGTCACTGTCTCCCCCCGGAGACCTCGTTTGTGTCATGTCGATCTAGGGCTGTGATCCCTAGACCTGTTAAAGGCGTAGTGCGCCTTTAAATTCAACACGGTGACATGGGTCTTTTTTGTACCCTAGTGACATGGGACACAGTCATTGGAAAGGGGGAAAAAAAATAGATAGTGACATGGGACATGGGTAATTTCTTAAGATCAAGGTGGCGACTTGGAAGATGGGGGACCACACCACCTCCCTCTCCCATCAAGGACTCCTGTCCTCTCCCTTAGGGTAGGAGCATGAATGCCAGACCTCCAGCACTTACCAGCTGTCTTGACTCCATCAGCGTTCACTGTTTCCAAAAGTACCTTCTTTTCGCAGATTTTTGAGTGGTGTGGTATTCAGAGTAATATTGCTGAATAATCTTTTTGTTTTAGTAGTAATGTAGGTCTACCACCCTCGCCCATTCATGGTCTGTGTTTACTTTGCTGTTACTTTTCATTATATCTCAAGGTTAGACTCGAGGGATGTGGGGGTGGAATGAAATAGAGGTCACTGACTGGACAAAATAAGTCAATATTGGTATTCTCTGAGTTTTCTGAAAACCACAGAATTTCCTCTTTTGAAAATACCCCTACCCCCTCCCCTTTTTTTTTAGAAATGTGGATCTGCGTTTTTTGGATGTGTCAGTGTTTTTTTAGAGGAGAGCTGATGGTGTCAGCAAGGGGGGGCAAGTGTGAGGGCTGGTGGTTATTTACCCCGGGGTGAGTACTGACTCTATGTTAGTGAGTGGTAAACTGTTGCGGTACAGTCCCTCCTTCTCAAGCTGAGGGGATGGGGAGTGGGACCTGAGGGGTCACTGACCACTCTTCTTTTTTTTTCTTTTTCTTTCATACTAAGGAGAGATTATTGAAGTAACCGCCCCCTAAACAGCATCAGGTCCCAGACATAACAATGGTAAACTTACCAATTAACACCTAAATAACAAGCAGAAAACTAGTTTGTGTTCCAACATTGCTATATAAACACAGGGAACGTGCATTAAGACCCCTATTCATAAGGAGGGATGTGGGGTCACCGCCCTTTACTTTCCATTGTAAGAAGGGCTGACTGCCCCCTACTTTCCAGCCTCTCTGTCAACCTACCGCCACCGCTCTTGAGAGAAGTTTTGGCAGTTGCTATCCAAAACACACCCCAGTACCTCTTAGTGTTGGGGTAAATATTCTCGGTATGGTAGGGGTTGTGGTATGGTGGCAGTGGTGGGGTTGCTCATACTAGTGTGATGGAAGGGGGTACAATGATGGTGATCTTACTGTATTTTTTTTTGGTTATCCCACCCTTTTCTCATGACGGTCCCAGTCTGTGGATGTTTAGGATGGGACACTAGTAAGGAGGGAGGTTGTGACAGGGGGGAGGTCCAAGGTTGGCTAGCTGGCTGACTGGGGGGGGGGGGGTTAGCTGGCTGGTTGGCTGGCTGGCTGGCTGACTGACTGGCGGGCTGGCTGGTCTGCTGACTGACTAACGTATCACTCTCAGCAGGTATTAAAGTGTTTTTTGTTTATTAGGTGGTCTCTTAAAAGATACCAACCTACCCTCTTCAAGGGTTGGTTATGGACCTATGCTAACTAACACAGGTGTAATATATTACATGTGTGTTACAGAGTATCCATAGTCTACCATGACCATGGCCTCCGTCCCAGGACCGGCTAGCGGTCTGCACAGAGGGGCTCTGCCAGGAAGAGCTTAGGTCCTGTTTATCAGAATGACGCAGTGGTGGTGGTGTTCACCTCATGTTATTTTCCTAAACGTCATAGCTAAGGTGTGCCACGTTAATCGAGGCTTAATCTTACGCTAGCTTAGTTTCTATCTCAAGGAAAAGTAATCCAACATATCTCACATACATTGCATAAACGTCTGACGTACATTAGAAGTGACGTTTCTGTATATTTGTACTTCAATATACGTCAATGCGCGTGCGAACCTCACGAGAAAGTATAGAGATGGAACGATGGCACCATCTGTCGGAAAAGCGGTAACTACAACAAGTCACCTGGATCCAAAGAGTTGCTACGCATACTCATACACACTGAACCTATACGAGACAGGTCAGCTAATTCATGTCTCAGCATCATTGTGAATAGAAAAAAAACGCTTGTAATGACGCATCGCCGATATCCGCGCAGTGGTGCGCATACGCGACACAGCGTCCGCGCAAGGAAGACCTAATCACACCCCCTGGTTCGCAGTGCTGGATGAGGAGGGCGAAGTGTACGCAGCTGTGAGCTACTACAGCGGTAAGAACCTCATCCACGTGCGCAAGTACGAAGGTCCTGACAAAAAACCCACACAGCAGGGGGTGACGCTGTCCGCCAGAGCGCTCAAAGAGTTGGATGACAAAACAGAGATTATTCTCAAATTTCTCGGTATAGATTTGGAATGAAAGACGCTCAACGCTCACGCGCGCACACACACAGCGTTTGATGTACGCTGTATGAGACAGACAGACGGATACACAGACAGCAGACAGATAGATAGATAGACAGATAGATTGATAGATAGATAGACAGATAGATTGATAGATAGATAGATAGTTAGACGGCTAAGTAGTTGGTAACTGAGTGAAAAAACATGACGCAGTACGTATGCGAAAAGTGTTTCAACATTTTTAAAAGACCGTACAACCACGAGAGACACGTAGAAAATTGTAGAGTAATACCTAAGTTTTGCCCTCTATGCGGCGAAGGCGATTGCCGAAAGATCGCCTGTCGACGCGAATCTCTGGACGGGGTGACCATCCCTCCGCGCATATGTGCTGTACCGAACGGGGAGGAAACGTTCACGGCGAATTGGCCTGCGATACAAACGGGCGTCAGGATGCACGGGACTCGCGTGAGTGTAACAAACTTCAGGCTACCAACCGGCGAGTTGAGTGACGCTGTAGATACTATGCGTCGCATTCACTTGACACAAAGATTCAGATACAAAGTGGGTTTCTCGGTAGGCTTAGTCTTACAACACAGAGAAGACAAGAGCAAACTGCGCTACTTTCACGCCTCCCAGAACAACGCAACTCTCATACAACCGCTCCCTACTATAACTAATTCAGAAACTTTGGAAGAGCTCCTCTCAAAGATGGAAAACACCGTCGCTTGCGAGGAAGTACGGAAACTTTGCGACGCTGACACCAAGTGGCACGTTCTTTTTCCTACCAATTTGAACATTTGCGTTTACATGGGACCGGGGGAATTTCCCATAGGCGGTAGGATCACTCAGGCCGGTCGAGTTGGAAAGAGAAGCGGCGTGTTAGATTTTCCCAACAAGGACAACCTCTGCATCTTCCGCTGCATTTCCTATCACTTATACAACACCAGCAAGCGCGCTTCAGATTTGTTACGTCAGTTCTGTCCCGCTGCCACACCTGAATCCTTTCCGGGTTTGAACATCCGCGACTTACCCGCGTTAGAGAACTTGTTTGACGTACAAATAGCGGTTTACACCGCGTCGCGTCAAGTGCCGGGGCGAAAGTTGAGAAGACGCATTTCTCTGATCAGACCGCCTTCCAGAACTCTGGCCGCCCGAGGTAAAGTCAACCTACACCTGACAGCGAAAGGTGGTTTGCACGTCTCTCTCGTCACGGACTTCAACGCGTACGCGGGCATATACGAATGTTGCAAGTGTAAGGCGGCGTTCACCACCGAGTTCTTGCTGAAGAGACACAGGAACCAGCTTTCCTCTTGCCGACAAGTCAAGTTGCGCTACGTAGGTGGCATCTACCAAAATTCGAGAACGATTTTCGAAGCGCTAGCAGACTTCTCCATTTTTCCCCCCGACGGACATTCCGGAATCTACCCTTACAAGATCGCCTTCGATTTCGAGGCTTTCTTCAGACCGTGCAAAGAACTGTCGACGGAACACGTGTCCCTGCTGTGGGATCACGTCCCTTTGTCGGCTAGCGTCGCATCCGACTTTCCGGGGTGGGAGGGGCCCGTCTGCTTCGTCAGAGAATCCGACGCAGATTCCGACCCCTTGTTGGACCGAGTTTTAAATCACATAAACGAGAACGCCAAAGTCATCGGGGAAGCTGTGCTAGAACTTTACCGACCGAGGTTAGATGCAGCGATAGGTGAAGCTCTCCTGCTGGAGGAGGCGACATTCACCCCTTCTCCAGGCGGCTTCGCTGCGGCTCAGACCAGACACCCGTTAGTTCAACTGAAGAAGCGTCTTCAGTCAAGCTCCAGTCGTGGGCTTCAACTCGGGGCGTTACGACTTGAACCTGATCAAAATACGCCTTCACTCGTTCTTTGCCTCCGAAGAGAAGCAATCAATACTTGGCGGTTTACACACAGCACACGGTTTTCTTGGACGTAGTCAACTATTTGGCACCCGGTTACAACTACGCGACCTATTTGCGAGCTTTCACCAGGAACGAAGAGAAAGGTCACTTTCCTTAAGAATGGATGACGTCTACCAGGAAACTGGCAAACAGAACACTGCCACCGAGATCGGCTTTTGACAGCATACTGACGGGCGTCAAAATGTCCGAATCCGACTACGCCGCATGTCAGAAAGTTTGGTCCGACGAGAAGATGCAAACTATGGAAGATTACTTGATCCACTACAACAACAAAGACGTCAAACCTTTCATAGAAGCTCTGAAAAATCACGCTAAATTTTTCCAAGATCGCGGCATTGACATGTTGAAAGACGGAGTTTCTCTCGCCGGTTTGACTTTACGGTTCCTCTTCCAAAACCTAGAAGACGCGTTTACAACGTTCCCCCAGTTCGACGCCGTCCTCCACGCTCTGATCAAAGAAAATCTAGTCGGCGGTCCTTCCATCATCTTCCATAGATTTCACGAGAAGGGCACCACGCGGATAAGGGAGCACAAGTACGGCGAAGAAGCGAGACCGTGCCAACACATCCTAGGACTAAACGCTAACTCTCTGTACTTGCGCTGCATGAGCGAAGCGCACTGCACGGGCTATTACGCGGTGAGACGACCTGAGACCGAGTTCAAGCCCGAAATTAGGCAAAGAAACTCTCACAGCGCTTTGCAGTGGTTACGCTTCGTAGAGCACGACCGCGACGTGAAACTGCGCCACGCTTTGAACGGCGGCGAGATGGTTGTAGGCTGTCGGAGAATTCGCGTGGACGGGTTTCACGCGGCCTCTAATACGGTTTTCCAGTTTCACGGGTGTTGGTTCCACGCTCACGAGTGCATACCATCGCACCGATATCAGTGCGCTTCACTGAGGGAGGAGAGACGCGACAGAACGACTAGAGTAAGCGCTTACTTGAAAGCGCTAGGTCACAAGCTGGTCGTCGTGTGGGAGTGCGAATGGAGAGAGATGAAGCGTCGAGATGAGCGGGTTAAGGCCTCCCAACAACGCTGGAAGGTTGACGCTTTGAAAGTGTCTCGAAACGCGATGAGCGAGAGCGACATCCTTTCCGCTGTGAAAGAGGAGAAAATGTTCGGTTTAGTTCAAGTGGACATCACTACGCCGCCTCACCTACGAGACTACTTCGAAGAAATGACCCCCGTTTTCAAGAACGTGACCGTTTCAAAATCGGACATAGGACCTCACATGTCAGACTTTGCGCAGGAAGAAAAGCTGTTGAACACGCCTCAGAGATGTCTGATAGGGAGTTACCACGGAAAAAATATTCTCTTGGGAACGCCGCTTCTCAAGTGGTATTTAGAGCACGGTTTGATAGTCACCAAAGTGCAGCTGGTCGTAGAATACCTACCTAAACGCTCCTTTGCCGGTTTCGCGGACGAAGTAACGGCGGCGCGAAGACGTGGCGACGTGAACGAGAACGAGAAAATTCTGTCAGACTGTTACAAGTTAATGGGAAACGCTACGTACGGTAAAACAATAAGCAACAAAGAAAAACACACGGCGGTGAGATACACTGACAGTCGGAAGTTCGAACTATTGGCCAATTCGTGGCGCTTCAAAAAGGCGTCCGAGTTGAGTTCCGATCTGTTTGAAGTCGAACTACAACCGAAAACAGTCAAGAACAACCTCCCTATTCAAATAGGGTTCATGGTATACCAGTACGCGAAGTTGAAAATGTTAGAGTTCACATACGACTTCTTGGATAGATTCGTCGATCGGCGCGATTATGCCCTTTGTCAAATGGACACCGACAGTCTTTACATGGCTCTCAGCGGTGACACGTTGGATGACCTAGTCAAACCTCGCCTGAGAGAGACGTACTTCAGAGAGAAACGAAAGTGGATTCCGACAGCGGTGTGCGACGATCACTTAGAGCTTTTCGTGAAGACAAAAACGGAAAGAGTGCGAGAATGGTGTCCGCCGCCCGGCGGATGTTGTGAGAGACGGTACCTTCACGATCTGAGAACTTCGGGGCTTATGAAAGCGGAGTGGGAAGGTGACGGGATCCTAAGTCTCAACCCTAAGACTTACATTTGCTACGATCGAGTCAGCGACACCGGTGAAAGAAAATCCAAAAAATGGAGTGCAAAAGGCGTACAGAAGAAACAAAACCCTAAGGAACCAGACGACTTCTTGGATGTTCTTCGCCAACGAAAAACTCTCATTGCTGTAAATAGAAATTTCAAAGTGGTGCGAAACAAAATGGTCACCTACACCATAGAGAAAGACGGCGTGCGCTACTTGTATTATAAGCGTCGCGTGCATTCTGACGGTGTGACAACGAGTCCTTTAGAGATATGAAAAAAAATAATAAGCGTGTTATTGCTTGATTGAGTGCATCTTTTCAAAAATAGAGTGTTTATCAAGATTGAAAAAAAAGAAATAAAAAAATAAAATAAATTATTGTTGTGTTTTTATTTTCATACGTCTTCTTTTACTAGTAAGTCGCGCAGTCTCTTAAAGCGTCACTCATGTGACGACGTCGCTTCCAGTCACGTGATCCTAAAGACCCTCACTTCCTAAACAAAAAAAATGAAGACACACGCTTCTTCCTCTCGAGAGGAAGAAGCGTGTCTCTCGATTGAAATCTTTTCTTTTCTTTTTTTCTTAAAAGAGACAAACGCCCCTTAGAGTGCCCCCCCCACCCCCCTAGAGTGCCCCCCTCCCCCCTCCCCCCCTCCCCCCCCACCCGCCCCATGCATCCTAAAAGCGCCCCCCTCCCCATGCATCTTAAAGGGGCCCCCCTCCCCCCCCTCCCCTCCCCTCCCCTCCCCTCCCCTCCCCTCCCCTCCCCCCTTATAGACTCTAAAGAACGCTTCTACCTAGTTCAATAAGTCACTTCCAGTCGCTCGTAAAACAATAAAAATGAAAAAAACAACTTATATCGTAGTGTTTTTTATTGGTTTACCGAAAAAAATAAGAGACTCGCCTCCTCCTCCTTCTCCTCCTCCTCTCCTTCTCCTCCTCCTCCTCCTCCTCCTCCTCCTCTCCTTATCCTCCTCCTCCTCCTCCTCCTCCTCCTCCAAAAAAAAATAAAAAAATATCACATTTTAAAGCGCGTGACCCCTTAAAGACGCTCATCTCTTCATTAAGTCGCGTGACGTCACTTCTTCTTCTTCTTCTTCTTCTTCTTCTTCTTCTTCTTCTTCTTCTTCTTCTTCTTCCGGTCACGTGATCAATCAGGTCACTTCCGGTCACGTGATCCTCAATGAGGTCACTCACTTCCGGTTGGCCATTAGGTCATGTGACGTCACTTCCGGTCACGTGACTCATCAGGTCACTTCCGGTCACGTGATCCTAAATTAGGTCATATGACGTCACTTCCGGTCCCCTAAGTAGGTCATATGACGTCACTTCCGGTCCATAAGTAGGTCATGTGACGTCACTTCCGGTCACGTGACCAAATGGCGGCCTCTGATTGGCTAACTAGGTCACGTGACGTCACCACTAATCCCCTAAGTAGGTCACTTCCGATCACGTGACCAAATGGAGGCCTCTGATTGGCTGCATGTCGATTGAGTAATAAACAGTAGTTAACCATAGTCCCGTTCCGATACATACAAAACTACTCCTCTTCCTTTTGAGCAGACCCGTAACCCGCCATCCCCCATCCTAAAGTCTAGATCAAGGCAGGGTTTGGTCGGGTTATGGGTAGGATCAAGTCGGGTTGGGTCTGGTCTAGTCTAGTCTCGTGTGGTCAAATCTACTCCTCTTGTCGATCCTAAAAAAAATCGCGTCTTGTCCCTTGTCCCCCCCTTTGTCCCTTGTCCATAATGACTCACAGCTGTACAAAACACCACTGTATTATTCATATCTCCATAGGTACACAGTATATAATACTTCTAACCCCTCACCCGTTCCTGTATTGTTAAGACTATAACCACAGTCACTGCCATTCATGATAAATCACTCTACCTGCGAGCGCGGGAAAAGAGGCTGTTGTGATGACGACACACACACACACACACACACAGCGGCCGGATAACAGCCACCGGATAACAACCACCGGGTAACCCTCACCCGGCGACTGTGTGGCCCTTTCAAAACACCCTGTCCCAAATATACAAAAGCTCCTAACGCCCCACAGCGCGGCGGGGGCAAATCCTACACAGTATATAAGACTTCTAACCCCTCACCCGTTCCTGTATTGTTAAGACTGTAACCACAGTCACTGCCATTCATGATAAATCACTCTACCTGCGAGCGCGGCAAAAGGACGGGGGCTGTCGTGATGACGACACACACAGCCACCGGATAACAACCGCTGGATAACCCACACCCGGGGACCGTCCCCAAATAGCCTATACAAAATTCCTAACCCCCCACAGCGGGACGCGCGACAAAGCCGGGCGCTCCGACCGACTAAAGCAAGGCGCCTCCCACCAGTAACCAATCAGCACGCCGAACGCTGGACACACCTCCACCTCTAAGCAGGTCACAGGAATCATACTAAGATGCCGCCGACTGCTACTGGCCAGGTCCCGATGGCCGTGAGAGATTGCACGCCATCGAAATTACTGCCCCCAATTGGCAGGAGGGAAGTTGATTACCCCTTAACAAAATGAAATGGGGCCTGTGCCGAAATGCATTTTTCACTGTTTTAGATAAAAGAGATCCAGGGCTATCCGCTCGTCCAAGAATTATTTTTCTATCAGTCCAGGATCACGCTCAAAATAAGGCTCAAAGTCCAAAAACCCAAAATTTCTTCCCTATGGGGTTTCAAGCCTGAAGCGTCTCTGGCGGCCATGGGGGCCGCAAAGGGGCAGGTCGCAGGTTCGAATCCCGACGCGTTTTCGTCACCTTAGGTGGTGGTGGTGGTGGTGGTAGAGGGGTCGGGTTAGGTACTTAGACGTATATATAGGGGGTGATGGGGGTTTTGAGATTCTTGCTGTTATTTTTATATAAAAAAAAGTGGGTCGTGACAGAATTTTAAAATTTGTGCTTATTGTTATGAGTTAACCCTTTTGTGGAGGGTGGTGGGTCTGCACTGGGGGATGATATGGGAGGAGGAGGAGGGTGGTGTAGCAAGACAAGAGGGGTTTTCAGTGTGGAGACTATTAGGGGTTTTCTGATGTGGATTTTTTTTTTTTTTTTTTTTAAATAGATAAAATAAAAAATTGCATATATTATATTGAGATCACTTAAACTTTTTTGAAAAATGGTTGGCCCTGAAAAGGGCCGTTAGTAGAGTGGGTGAGATGGTAGAGCTCACGTCAAGAACTCGTCAAGCATCTGTAGGACTTCAGGGGGTATCCCCCCCCTCCATACAGACGTCGATCTTGGTCTTCTCAACGGTCTCTCTGATGAGTTGATCCGTCAGCTCACGGATCAGCTCATCCACCACCTCCTCCTGCACCTTTGCCACCTCCTGCTCTCGCTGGTGATCCACTGAAAACAGCTGCTCAACCATGTCATCTATGACTGCTCGCGAAACGGGAACGTATCCGATCCCCGCCATTTTTACAAGTTGTCTGACTCCCCAGTTGAGATCAGCTGACGTCACACTAATTTCGATGACGTTGTGACGTCATCAGTGTAGGTCATTATCCGGGTTAGTAAGACAACATCTTTTTTTTTTTACATCTAGGTCTATTTGAGGGTTGGGAACTAGACCACGCTGGACCTCATCCGACCAAGACCCTGCTTAACACACCTTTTATGTGGGTTCTGTCTCACATCTTAGTATATAAAGAGAGTCGCTTCAGAGTAGTAGCGGGGTGTCTCTGTTTCTATATGGAAACTCAGCAGTTTGCTTGTTCTCAAAGGTTACGTCACAATCTTCACGGAAATATACTGCAGACACCCTCCTTGTCTCATCTCATTACACGGCCATCATCCACCATCATTCATTTTGTTTTTTATTATCAAATAATTGTAGTCAACCATTGAGAGATTAAGAGACCCACCTCCACCTCCTCCCCCCTGGGGAGAGGAGGTGGTTCTCTTAAATTAAAAAAATTACTACTAACACCCTAAGAGATCATCATCATCACCGCCTCTCCCTCCCCCCCCCCCAGAGTGCCCCCCTCCCCCCATCCCCATACTCCCCCAGAGTGCCCCCCTCCCCCCCAGAGTGCCCCCCTATGCATGCATACACCCCCTCCCTCCCCACCCATCCCCCCTCCCCTCCCCCCTATCAAAAAATAAAAGTCTCTGATTGGTTGATCTATAAGTCATGTGTGCTTCCGGTCACGTGACCAAAAGGGGGCGTGGTCTATTATGCAAATGAGAGGGTCGCGTGATCCAATGGAGGTCTCTGATTGGCTGGTACAGCTCACGTGACCAAAAGGGGGTGTGGTCTATTATGCAAATGAGGGGGTCACTTCCGGTCAAATGGAGCCCTCTGATTGGCTGGTAGACCGGAAGTGACCCCATTTGAATTTCCCGCCAAAATGGTGGCCTCTGATTGGCTGATTTTGAATTTCCCGCCAAAAGGGAGCTCTCTGATTGGCTGCATGTCCAATGAGTAAAACCTAGTACTGTATATAGTCCCGTTCCGATACAAACTATACTACTAGTATAATATTAATGTGGGGAGCGGTTCACTGAGAAGAAAATCATGAAAGATTTACATTTTCCTCGATTTCTTTCCATTTCTTAGTGATATAAGCTACCCTAGGACAGAAATTCAAGAAATTCTATAAATGAAAAGTTAAGTCTAGCGATCAACCCCAAGTGGCAATATTTTACTCCAACTGTCAATTTTCTTTTATGATATGATATGCTTACCTCACTTGTGTAGTCGCTCCACTTATCCACTTTGAAGTTCCGATCACGAAATAGCTTGTCCAGAGCATTCACATCGTTATTTACAGTTTTGGTTAGAGAGACTTTGGCATTCTTTGTGAAGCAGCTTACAATAATAGCTCTACCAGCATGTTTGCTTCTCATCGCGGGCTGGATTGTAAAAGAAATAGAACATGGCTATTTTTCGTGTAGGCATTTTAAGCATTGCTCTGGGGAGAAACTCTCCTGATACTTCACAAAGCCATATATTAATTTATAGTATCTAATTCCATGATTTATCAGAGCATTCAGGACAGGCATTTTTCATCCTAAGTCAGCCAAAATGCACCTAGAGTCAGTCATGTATGTATGAGCAGTGAATACTTAATATGATATCATAGACAGGGAGTATGGAGGATTAGTAGAAAGTTCTATTAAATGTATCTTTTCCCCCCTATTTCTGCTTATTACCTTTGCCCTCTATACACTAAACAATTAAGCCGGTTAGCCTGAACCTTGAAGTTAAATGGGGGAAATTCCGGGGAGGGGATTCGTGGGGGGGGGGGGGGGGGTTCCAAGGGGCAAGAATTCTCCGTGATAGAATTCCAGGGGCGATTCCAAAGGAGACAATGCCATGGCTGGCGTATCCCCTTTTATAAGTGATATCACGTGATAGAGTGTATCCCCCAAAGTACTATTAGAAAAAGAAATGCTAACATGATACTTAATAGAATCAAGTTTTGTAATATTTGCAGAGGAATGACAGTTACATTTACATCAGTGAAAAAGTAGCAAGCTCCAGTCTCCATATATTAGGGATGTCATTAACATTCGCTATATTGACATATCGCTATTATGGCAATATTACAATATATTACTGACAATTTTGATATGTCAATATAATTATGTCAATTTTTTTTCATGGGAAATTGCCAGTGGAGAAAATAAGCTATGCACTTGTATCATGGTACCTGAATGTGCTAGCATCCAGTGGACCCTAAGAAAGGTTGTTCTCCACCATGTTTAATAAGGGAGGGCGGGGGTAAAAGACATCCCAGTAAACAAAGAAACGTCATATAACGTGAAAAGAACTTTCCTGAATGCGTGGAAAACGTTTGACAAAAACGGTAATTTAACGCAAATTCGTTGACTCCAATTAACGTATATCAACGTTATACCAAAACGTTTGATTGTAGAACCTTATTATAACCTTATTTTACATTTTTTTAGTAATAGATTTTGACTCATAATAAACGTTCAAAAATGTTATTTTACGTTATAAAGGTCTGATGATAACACCTGTACGATTAAGGGGCATAATTCATTTTGAACAACCAGGGATTCTCTGGGATTCGAACCAAAGCCATGACCACTATGCCATGGCGCCTCTGCATTGCAGATGAGATGTGGGAGCTTTAGTATTGTACTCTATAATGTTCCAAAAGTATTTATAAGATTTGATTTATTGTTTACCAATCTTCTTGATGCAAAGGGAATAAGTCATTGTGTTATGTTATTTGTAAATGAGTTCATGTTATCAGGCTGTATTTACGCAGCAAAACACTGGTTACTCTGGAGAGGGTAGCTGAATTGCTTAAACATGTTTGTGCTAAATCCATATCATTGTATTATTGAAGGAGACCCCCTTGGAAATTATGGGGAAGATCATGGCATTTGTTTATGTGTTGTGAGCGATACATTTTTAAAATATTTATAACCTCAGGGTAAACAGATAGAGTAAGAACCTTTAACAACCCTGACGTAGTTCATTAAACCCAGATGTAAAAATAGACCAGACATTTACTGTGTCCATCATGGTGTAATGGATAGAGGGCTCACCTTTGGACATAAGATACACTTGAATCACTATGGAATTATTTTCGTGTTCAGGAATAACACAGACTAGTTATACGTCAGTTGGAACGAAAGAGAATTATTATTCTAAAATTCCATGAAAGTGTTTAATAACGTTGAAATAAAGTTGTAAATACGAACATTCTTTTGTAAACCATATGAGAATGTAAAATAACGTTTTATATATAACGTCAAATTGCGTTATGCATTGTTATGTTTCAAAACGTTAAAAAACATTTTTTGTTCACGGGGATATAGTGTCTAAATATTGTGTTTACAGTAGGGTTACTTATCCTATTGACTATAATCATCTATGTACTATAACATGATATATATATAACTGAAATGGACCATGCAACAAGCTTTTCTATAATATATTTTGTATAGCTTTTTGTATAATTTTTTTGTATAATCCTCTATAGGGTGCGACAAAAATTTAAAACATGACTGTTTTTTGTGAAATTCAATACGCTTCCGCAAATGAGCACCTAGTTACCCACCAAACCCATGTCCCATTGAGGTGGTATCCATCGAACACACTTTAAAATTTAGTTTTAAATGAGTGCGCGCCTTTACTTTATTTCCAAAACTGATACTAAGCAGTGTATTCAGTCACTTAGTTCACTTAAGTATGCCTGATGAGAACAGTAGGTTTGAAACAACGGTATCACTTAATGCCCCACCCACCAGCATGTGGATGAGGGCATGAGTCTAAATTCCCCCTCTCCCTCACCTCCACACAAGAAGGGATACTACCCCTGGTAGTCACCCTCCTGTCACCTCCATCCACCTACAGCTCTACCACACCAGCTGTGGGAATCGTAGCTGGAACAGGTGAGACATCTGGTGTGGCATTTACCAACCTACTATATCTCCCCAAGAGGGGATATTGGTTGGTGAGACCTGAAAAATTGCACCAGCCAATCAGAGAGGACCTCTCTGATGCACACCCATCACCCGTACGGGGTTCACGAGTGTGCACGGCTGTTACAAGTATCCTAGCCTACACCAATGGGTGTGGGTGTTTCAGGGGCGGTTGGGAGGGACAAACGATAACCAGCCAATCATAGTGTCTGTCCCTGTGTCTTATGGAAAAAAGGCCAATCAGAGAAAAGTACCTCACTGCTGAACTACCCCCCCCTCCCCCACTTGGCAGTAGATTCAAAGTGGAAAGGTGGGTTCCAACTAGGAGCTCATATCGTGGTCGCAGCTAGCAAAGCAACAATGCCTGGTCTCTACCCATATTTTGTATAGCTACCTCAATCACTGAATATGTCCCACTTTAGTTAACAGGTGGTATTACTCAACAGTTCCTTACTAAATCATCCACATTGAAAGTAAGACGCTATCATCTTCCAATGATTGATTGGCTCTTCCTCTAACCTGTTCTGTTGAATACGAAGTCAAACCCTTACATTGACCAATAGATGGAAGTACTCTGCCGGCCATGGCACACACTGTAAATACTTTAATATACAATGTCTTTAATTATATCAATTTGGCTGGCTGCTTTTTCTCTGAACACTTCAGTATTGGCCACAGTTTTTAACAAACATAGACAGGATTTTAATTTACTTATGCACGCTTGCATGTCCCTATTAGGGAGTGGTCATTTTTTAACAACAGGGGGGGTTGGTGGATTTGGGGGGGGACCAAAAAAATTTGGACCCCTTGAAGGGGGGGACCAAAAAAATTTGGACCCCTCTTGAGGGGGGGACCAAAAAATTTACACCCATTTTTAGCAGAAAAGCCCGCGCATTATTATAGCTCAAAGGGTTCGTCCGCGCTCAATTTCAACCTGCTGGAGGGGGGGACCAAAAAAATTTGGACCCCTCTTGAGGGGGGGACCAAAAGAATTTCGACCTGCTCACACGGAAATCCACCGACCCCCCCCTGTTGTTAAAACATGACCACTCCCTTATATCCCCAGTGTTTTGCTACATTATAATATCACTAGTATGTGATATGTTGGCGTAAAAAAATATTTTAAAAAGATTTTGCCTCAGCTTTTTTCATCTTTATTTTCTTCCTTACAAATGAAAAAAAAATCACAAAAATATATCAAACCTAACAGACACTTCATAATTATATTAAATGGAAACTTTGGTATCCATGTATTCTTTGTTTATTTTAATGCATCAATACATGAACTGGTGTAAAAGTGGGTCAACCGATATGAATGTGAACACTACACCTGTGTTTCTGAATAAGGATTAAATTTGAAAACCATTTCCATGAAATAAATATATTAAAAAGTAACTAAGACATAAGCATACATTACCTGATTCGGTGCCAAATCTCGCTGTCCCACAGCCGGGACAGACCCGCTGCTCTGGGCTGCACTTGCACCTGTATAATGTTACAGTAATGATTAAGTTTAAAACTTTAAGATGAGTTTTATACTGAAACAGCAAAGTTGGTATGCAAAGGGCCTACACTCCAACCGACACTAGTCTTTCTTTTTTTTATTCCACTTTGTTCAAATATGCTACTGATCTCTATCATGCACAATCTAAACAACTATAGGGTCTTTTGTACACTCAACAAACAATAATTATACACTGTAAACAATTGCCGTTGAAATTTCGGAGAATCAATGCTAAATTTGATGGTGTATCACCATAATTGTGATTTACGGTGAGACACTGTAAAACTTATTAATTTTACATTGAACATCCGTAAAGCAGTACAGTGAAACAACGTTTTTTCATTTACGGTGAATCTTGGTTTAATAGAGAGAATTTAGTGGAAGCTATCAACTAAAAACATACACAATTGTGTTAGATTTATAATGATATCCAACTATCTCATTACACAATCAAAATTGAAGCCTTTGTCATATTAGAGATAAAAAATATTCCTTTTTTGAGACACTGGACACTAGTACGAATAGTATAAACACCCATGTTATGGTAACTTTTTTTGATTTTGCAATGTGTATTTATTTCATAGAATGATGTTTCAAAATACAACAATAATCAAAACTTGACACAGAGATCATATATGGGGACTCATGCCCAACAGTTTACAGCACAAGTAATGCATACTGTAAACGTACATATTTTCGCGTGTATAAATTTTCGCGATTTTGCTGGAAAGTGCCCTTTCGCGTGGATTTAAATTCGCGGATTTTGGAATATAGTAGTGGTGTCAATACACTGGATAAATATTCGCTCTGTACATATTTTCGCGGATTTTAAAATCCGCGAAATCCGCGAAAATATGTACAGCGCGAAATATAATACGTTTACAGTAGTGAATTATGTTGCAGAAGCATAAAGGGCTTAAGTTTCCTTGACACACATTTGGAGTGGACAGTCATTCGGGTTTCAGGTCTGACATACATTAGTAGCAATTAAGAAATTTCGGTGTGATAGAAGGTGCATGACTGCTACTATGGACACATAGATCATAATAGTAGCAAATGACAAAGAGTATTGCACATACCTCCAGTTACTATGGAAAACATATGGCAATTGATAGGTGTTTAGGGTTTGGCGCCCCTGAGTTTGGCTTCATGGGCTGACAGTACTACAGCAAGGGCCGCAGACTTAAAAGCGATTTCGTTAGTGGTTAGTCTGCAGGCAGGTGGTAAACCATTCTATAGACTAATTGCTCTATACAGTGGACTCTTTCTATAGCTTAGCTTTAGGTCAGGCGGGTAGATCAGCTCTAATGTGTCAGCTGATCTTGTGATTCTACCAACTGGGTTAATTCAAATTATACATATTGAGACTGTTGTCAGAGTTTCTTTGTAACAATCCTAGAGTACCTTCATGGATTGTAATTGTATATTGCTATGAGGCATTCTCAGGCCTAATATATTTATATACAGGCCTGGAATTAAGATGATATTATGAAATATAAATAAATGAATCCAGAAACAATTATAATCGTCATTGAATAGCAGAGAATCATTGTATAATAATGATGAATCACCATAAAAATACAACAGAAAAGGCCTGTAAAATTTATGGGGGAAAGCAAAATACGGTGACCGTAAAAGAAACGGGAGAAGGTTGGCATTCAGTGATGCCAGTGATTCACCGTAATCTTTATAAGATATTTTTTACAGTGTACCATTAAGGGCCTGAAGCTCCAGTTATATTGATCTTGGTCCAAATATGTGAACTTCGAGCTCTTTGTCGATATCCTAACCAAACCTTTGCCTTGAGTATTTGCCCTTGGACACAAACATGTTGGTACCAGTTCATCTAGTGGGTATCAGTTCCGGGAAATATGCATCCTAATGTCTTTGAGCAGTTTATGAATTTCATGTTCAAATGACAGATAATAGGTATTTAGTTATTGCTATGGTTCATGTTCAGTACACTGCTTCATTGAAAGCCGATGGTGTGCACTGAAAACAAAATAGGGCTTAAGGGTGATCAATGGTCGTCATATTGATCACATTTCTGAGAAGTTGTGCTTGGCAGTATGATCACCATGGGTAGTCAATAATGACTACCTTTGTATTGTAGGGGACTCGAATCCCACTCGGATCGCAGTTATATAAACCACCATAAGACATTAGTTCGTGACCCGTATACAGAGGGCGCGAGTGTTGATAAGGGGGCGCTGCGATCGGGTAGGGTGGGATATATAAGGCCGGAAGGCTCAGTGGTAGACAGACCTCATCAGGTCTCGTCCCGAACAACAAACCGAACTTAGATTACTGTAGTAGGAAACGTGAATAAAACTCTCTCTCTTTGCATCCAGAACGTAAAAAAAAAAAAAAAAAAATGTGTATGTTTTGTCTAGGGGGGGTTATGTAGGGGACTCGAATCCCACTCGGATCGCAGTTATATAAACCACCATAAGATATTAGTTCGTGACCCGTATACAGAGGGCGCGAGTGTTGATAAGGGGGCGCTGCGATCGGGTAGGGTGGGATATATAAGGCCGGAAGGCTCAGTGGTAGACAGACCTCATCAGGTCTCGTCCCGAACAACAAACCGAACTTAGATTACTGTAGTAGGAAACGTGAATAAAACTCTCTCTCTTTGCATCCAGAACGTATAAAGAACCTTCCGAGTTGTTTATTCTGCGACCATAAAAATACTGAACTCTACAGTATCTTGATTTATCAGCTAATCTTTCTCTACAAGAAAAACCTGCAATAACCCCTCTTTCATCCATTCAGGCTTCATCTGGGACATCTACCCCTTGGGGTAGACCCAATATAACATGTAATATACAAAATAACATGACATATGCAATGTACCGATGGCAGAAACTTCTCATACTTCTTACTACAGCTTGATACACAAAAGAGCTGTCTATCCTTTAAACACATTAATTCCTATCTAAATATAGGCCAGACTTTCTTTTTTTGATTATACTCGATTTTAGAATGAAATAAACTTAAGATCTTCCATATCACATGTGGGTAATGTAACTGTTTTCATTAAAGTTGGTATACATAGTGGTCAGAACAGTTCATAGGAATTGCACCAGTGTATAGAACGGCCCTCTAGTGTCTCAATGATGGCTTTAGGTGATCAAGGTGACAACCCTAGGTTGTCATTAAGGCATGACGGCCTTAAAGTCGTCTGCAGTGATGAACTTCTGATAGGACTGGGTTTTCAATGTGGTAGTTGGTCTGACTTAGAATCCACAGCTCTCTGTGTTGTTGTAAAACGTTTGTGTAATATAAGACTATTGCAGTATGATGCAGGTATCCCATGAGTAAACTCGTGCATTGATAGCATTAGCACATGCCCCTTAAGATTGGGCCTCTGTAACAAAATGATTATGACAAGTATTCAGTTATATAGCTAGTTATCAGCCATTCCAAACAAGAGTAGTTTACTCTTAACAGAAAAGGGTATGGTAATAGGGACCTTTAGCAACCACGTAAAAGCTCATTAAACGTAGACGTATCCTATCCTTTCAGCACTACTACGTCTGCGTTTTATAAACTTTTACGTGGTTTGCTAAAGGTCCCTAATATTATAGACTTCACTCAGCATTGATTCAGCACACAAACAGACAAATGGAGCCACATGTCAGACTGGGTACTGCTATGTACAAACAATTAATAAATACCTTGATAAATATAATGCTGCCTAAGGTATTCTGAAGTACTCAGAATTTATCCATTGTGGTTGCACAAAAGCGTAATCTTGCCAATGTTTTGGATCTAAAGACAACCTCACTGTACAAATTAGCAGGGTATGTGCGTCCGTGATGGAAAAAGCTGACAGAAATCCTAGTGGACAGATTAGGGACTACTGACCAGATAATCTCCAGGCTGTACAGTGTGTACTGGATATACTCCTAGGGGTTGAGAGGCAATATCATTGATATAAGCCAAGGCCGAAGGCCAAGGCTTATATCAATGATATTGACTTGAGACACCAGGAGTATATCTGACATACAGCCCGCTTTAATAGACTGATTATGTAAAATAGCCTGATGACAGCTCTTTTTCGACACATGTGGCCCAGGAGGATATCCTGTATATCCCTCCTAGGAGGTTATATGATCATCAGACATATCCTCTGTGTGTTCTCATAGAAATACAATTATCAGAGCACATGCTTGTGCTCTCTGAGTGTAGCCTCATTCTGATACAGCATAGCCACATATAAACTAACCATGAACCAACACTCACAGCTGGCCTCTGGGGTCAAACTCCTTGAGTATGTGGTACTTCTGGTTTAGACTTCCAGACCCTGGGTACGGATCACATGTAGAGCAGAAATTTTGATATGCCTGATACACATTTTTATTTCTTTGGCTATTCAGATATTTCAAGAGAAAAAAAGACAAGAAAAAAAACGGGGGTGCAGGGTCAGAGCCCCCGAAATATACAACAGCAACTAAACAGCACCCTCAACTTTATCTAATGGGAGAATACCTCACCAAGATAGCCCCTAGTTAGCTAGTTGGCTTTTCTGATATTTCAAGGGAAAAAAAGAAAAAGAAAAAAGAAAACGGGGGTGCGGGGCGGAGCCGCGAATTTTACAACAGCAGCACCAACTAAACAGCACTCTTTACATTGTCTAATGGGACAATCCCTCACCATGATAGGCCCTAGTTAACACGCTCAAACACATGTGGCTGGGTGGTCCTGCTGCTAGCATACAGGGTACTTCTTGTTGGGATTGGGACCAATTGGGTTCGAACCCCTCAGAGTTTTTAAATGACATTACTCATTGAGCTAAAAAGGCAGAAGCACTACATATACTATTGGCTGTTTAGTATCATTGCATGAGTCCCGGTGGAACAATCAGTTAGCTGTTGGGCTCAATATTCTGAGGTTGTGGGTACGGATCCTGCTAGATACCTGGGCTCTCAAAGAGAAAAAGAGCTCTTAAATATAACCACCTCCTAGGGGTGTATACACCTATATATCTCTTTGGTGGTAAATTTCCCACATGATATTATCATGTTCAAAGAGTTTGTGTTTTTATTCAATTTATTTTAACTGTCTTTCAATTCCCATATCAGTTTCCTATTCTACATTAGCGGGATACAGTGGCTCCGCCTTGTGGACCACTAGTATCAATCATAACCCTTTGCTCTCCAAGGACCAGCTTAGCCAAATCTTGTGTCCGAGATTAGGGTGCTAACGGAGTGAGTGTACTGGGAATGGGTTTTAGGTAGGCATTTCATATATCATCAGTCCAGGATAGGGAAGTGGTAAGCATATTGGACTCATAATGCTGGGAGCCCAAGTTCAAATCCCTACCAGACCAAATAAGTGTAGGGGAGACCGGGCACATTGACCACCCAGGCACGTTGAGCCACCCGCTCTCTTTGCTACTCCTTTGGGAATTTTCTGGCAGTATGCCTACCACATTACCCCCTTATATAGACAGTTCAGATCAGCAGTATCATCATGATTTTAGGATGCTGATGAGAAAGTTATACAACATTAAATGTTTATGGCCTTGAAAGTAATTGTTAATCTTAGGCCTAAGATCTCTATGGACGTCGAAGTATACATATGAACCCTTGAATAGAACCCAACTTTACTGCTGGGTGTGTTATGTAATTTGAATAACATCAATCTTATCTGTGATGACCAGCATGGGGCACATTGAGCCACAAAATCATGCTCAAGGTGCTTCAAGCTCTGGTTTACCTTGAACCGGCTCAAGGTGCCCCGATTTTCAGGGCTCTTTGGCAATAGTGTTAAGACAATTAAATGACTGAATAATGATGCAATGTTAGGAGTGCATCAAGGGATGATAATATAATTCATAAACAAATTCGATACAGTTTGGTTATAAAATTATGATATCTTGTCTTTATTCCCAAATTTATCACTTTTCAGAGGCAGAACAGTGCATTACATTATAGAAGAATGTAATCAAATATTTATTCAGACTTAACAAATAGCAGTAACACACTTAAACTGGTTTAATTTGACCCTAAGAAAAATCTGTAAGGTACAAACTCAGTCACTTCTATAGAAACTATAATTGAGTGACTTCCGTGCATTAGATGTGTAATTTTTACATTCAATCCTATGCAAAGGTAACAATAGCAGCTATTTCCAATCAAAATTTTAATTATTGATCTATATTGGTGATTATTTGGATCGTTCAACACATGTGGTTCAAGGTGCCCCAGTGGGTGGATCAACCGACCCTGGGCATTGAACCACCCTGAGATTTTATTTTTTTTAATATAAGAAAAATACGAGAAAAGACCACAGTTGCCTTGTAATAGGTTCTCTTATATCGCAATGATACAAGGTAACTGCTTGATACTAATTCAAAGTTCAGATCCCTTTAGCAACGTCAGGAAAAAATAAAGGTGTCAAAGCGGTTCAACGTGCCCTGGTCTCCTCTATGTACTTTAAATATATATTTCTACATTTTTGTTAGTATTGTGAATAATGTATTCTGTTTCCAAAAGCACTTTACTTTGAAATTTGATTACCATGCATTGTATGGGAGAGAATTGGACTCAGGCACTCTGCATTATGAGTCCACAGTGCTAACCACTACCCTTTCCTAGAGTTAAGCCTTTTAGTAATGGTTTAGCTATGAGACAAAATCCAGATGTCTCTACCAAAGGATATCTTCGTAAGGACCTTATCTACCACTGTGCTGAGTTCCGTATTTTTATCATCAAAGCCACTATCCTTGCAACAGTCTGCTGGACTAGATTGGCAAAAGAGCAGGTACACTGGGGGATAGAGCGGGTTAGGTAGGGAAAGGGATACGATGGGGAAGCGATAGGTAGAGGGAAAGGGAGAGGTAGGGAGAGGAAGGAGAGGAACAGGTAGGGAAAGTGTCAGGATAGGAATAGATAGGAGGGGAAGAGGTTGGGATAATATGTGGAGAAAGTCAAAGGGAGGGATGGATCTGTGTGTGTGTGTATGAATATATATATATATATATATATATATATATATATATATATATATATATATATATATATATATATATATATATGTGTGTATATGGGCATAGGCCTACACACAGGAGCAGGGAGAGTAGTTTTGGATATAGAGATTGTGAGGTAGGAGTAAGGAGAGGCATATAAGGGGGGAAATACGGAGAGAGGGATAAACAGGTGGATGGCGGATCAAGTGAGACAGGTAGGAAAGTAGGGGAGAGGTAAATAAGCGTGATATCTAAGGAGAGGAAGATTGGGAGAGCAGCAGAAACACACACACATCCTGCTCCCTATTGTGGAAATATGTGAATAGCACCATAGAAATTTGAGGGGGGAATGTTTGGAACATGGACCATGCATCCATCTGAAGGTGACCTGATTTATGATGAATTTAGAACTAAGAAGATGGGTAGCAGAGAGGGAGTAGTAAATCCAGAATATTCACTAAAAGTAAACTAACACATTATGTAAGGAATTTTAGGTAACAGTGTGTTACATGCATGCATATTGGAAAAAATACTTTCTGATGATTCAAAAAGCAGAGAGGGAGTAGTAAATCCAGAATATTCACTAAAATTAAACTAACACATTATGTAAGGAATTTGAGGTAACAGTGTGTTACATGCATGCATATTGGAAAAAATACTTTCTGATGATTCAAAAAGATTAAGTACACTCTTAGAAATATCCTGTAAAATTACAGTGATTCGCTGGCATCAGTTCATGCCAAGCTTTCACCGTATTTTTTAAGGTCACCGTATTCTCCTAATCCCCGTAAATTTTACAGAGCTTTCCCGTTGTCATTAACGGTGATTCATCATTATTATATGATGATTCTCTGCTATTCATTGATGATTCTCATTTCATCTTGATTCATTGGCATATTTCATAATATCAACTTAATTTCAGGCCCCTAAATATTAGGCCATTAGAGACATAACTGAATGCCTCACTATGTGACTATAATCCACAAGCAAAGAGTACTCTAGGATTGTTACAAAGCAACTCTGACATCAGTGTGAATATGTATAATTCTAATTACCACAAAATGGGTGTTTTTACAATTCCGACTGATATAGAAAAGGAAATTATATATTTATTATCTATAATGTACCAAAGGCTTCAAGGTTGAGTTTCGTTTCAAAGTGAGAGGTTCCACTAAAGTCCTCATATCTCCCAGGCTGCCACCTGGTGGGCAAATATTTAATGTGATATTCACCGTAAATGAAAATAGGGTGTTTCACTGTACTGGTTGTTCAGATGTTCAGTGTTAAAGTGTTGAATCTGACACTGTCTCACTGCAAATCACAATACAGTGATAAACTGTAAAAATGTACGCTGATTCCCCGTAATTTCAACGGGAATTTTTTACAGTGTAGCGTTGTAAAAGATCCCCGTTATTACATCTTATAGACATAATACACCTAATACACCCGTTCCGAAGCACCTAAAATTTAAAAGCTGTGACATTGATCAAAATACATACTAGGTTATTTTTTTACAGCCTGCAAAACATCTTTATGTCAATTGCCATTTATTTTATATGACCATTAATAAAGTTCAGATTTACCTTCAAGTGCCATAGTCTGACTGCTTGTATTATCCATGCCGCTGCGTCCTTCTGTACTATCCGCCAAACATGCCCTCTTAGCAGGAGGGGATTCCGACATGCTCAGGCTGGACAGCTCCAACCGAAGTTTTCCCTGGTGTTAAACTGTACAGTAGGTATGTCTGAAAGGTAAATAGTGATCTGTATTAATCATCTAGTATCGCATTCACCATGCTGATATCATATCACAAGGGCATATGTAACAAGGACTATTATGTGTCTCATTATGTTGTTTCTAATAGCCACCCCAAATCAGTCAAGCCAATGTTTCTGAGTATCAATTGTGTCTCTCTATATTTGATCAACACAAGCCAGGGTGACTTTTGCTCCCCCCCCCCCTCACCCTCTAGAGGGCGCACCATTGTTGAGCACCCGTCCTCTTCAAATCCCCAGACCCCACCAACCGGCCCAACCCTTGTAAATAAAAATCAGTACTTTATGTTATTTTAAAAGGTATATGCTTGTATAATACACCAACAGACGGGGCATATGTACTACATGAAAATGACCGCCTTCAAGACCAGGCAGTCATTTTCATTTAGTACTTTGCTGCCCTGGTCAGTCCGCTAATCCCATTGTTTGCGGTGTGTGTATTGTAGTTATCACACCTTGACAGAGACATACATGCATACAGGCAGCGGGTAATCACAACAAACACTCAAAGATGATTACTCTCTGCCCCAGGCACTGGCTTACGACCAAATCGGTTTAAATTCACCTTTCTTCATTGATGATGTGGATAATCATGTTTCTCCGGTTTGCAAGTGCTGTTCTCACATTTTATCTAAGATGCAGCTTTATTTCACGGTGAATGAGCCAATCTCATTGACTTAACCAAGGAAGGCTGTATTTCACACACCCTGAACCCACTCCTATATTTCACGGCCTTTTAAATCATTAAAATTGATGATTTAATCACTGTAAAATAGCTCTTTCAGATGAATTACGTGGAATTTTGATGACCATTGTTAATAATGACATGAAATAAAACAAAGGAGCACTCATATAGTTCCTCACTGAGGGTTATTTTATTCCGCTTCACCTCGGAAATAATCCTCATTGGGGAACGGTACTCGTGAACATTTGTCTAACATTATAGCAATTCTGTGAGTGTATTTTATCACAGAATTAGTCCTGTGGCATAATACAGGTCTATGCTGTTGGGATTACCACATGCTGTTCTAGAGAACTAAGGGAGTGGTCACTCTTTAACAACAGTTGGGCATTAACACTAATTGAGACAATAACAGTATACATATAACCAATGAAGGAACATGATCGTCTCTTTAAACATCAACTGTTGGGATGATACATTGCCCACACTGTAAGAAATATCCCGTAAAAATTACAGTGAATCACTGGCATCACTGAATGCCGACCGTTTCCTGTTTTTTTTAAGGTCACCATACTTTGCTTTCTCCCGTAAATTTTACAGGCCTTTCCTGTCGTATTTTTACGGTGATTCGTCATTATTATACAATGATTCTCTGCTATTCAATGATGATTATAATTGTTTCTGGATTCATTCTTGTATATTTCATAATATCATCTTAATTCCAGGCCTCATGGCAATATACAATTACAATCCATGAGCGGAAGGTACTCTAGGATTGTTACAAAGAAACTCAGACAACAGTCTCAATATATATAATTCTAATTACCACAACATGGGTGTTTATACTATTCTTACTAGTGTCCAGTGTCTCAAAAAAAGAAATTATATATTTTTTATCTTTAATATGCCAAAGGCTTCAATTTTGATTGTGTGATTAATGAGATAGTTGGATATCTTTATAAATCTAACACAATTATGTATGTTTTTAGTTGATTGCTTGCACTAAAGTCTCTCTTTCAAACCGAGCTGCCACCTGGTGGGCAAACTTTTAACATGAGATTCACCGTAAATGAAAAAACATTGTTTCACTGTACTGGTTTACAGATGTTCAATGTAAAAGTAATAAGTTTTACAGTGTCTCACTGTAAATCACAATTACAATGATACACCGTCAAATTTAGCATTGATTCTCCATAATTTCAACAGACATTTTTTACAGTGCAGGGATTGATAGGCACTAGCTGGAGAATTGAGAAAAAAGGCACTGATTTCACTCCCCTCCCCTGCTCGGTTGTGACAAATTGACCACTCCCTTCCGAAATGCACCAGGGGTCAGTAAAGTGTAAATGCCGAACTCGGGCTGAACTAACTTTGTGATGTTGTAGCCTGGGCAGAGGTATTCCTTTTGACGGTATGACGGCTATGAATTACCTCTGCGTAGCAGAATGGCACACAATCGGTCTGATACACCAAGGTGCTAAATGCTTTGTTAGAGGGATGGCTCTATCTCACACATCTTTCGGGCATAGCTGTGAGGTGGGCATGTGTTTGGTAACTGGTGGTGGCATTAAGACCAGGCTATTCAATAATCTCAAGTACCCTATACCCTGGCGCTTATTCAAGACAGGCGCTGTTTTAACACCAGGCACTATATATCATTCCGACCATGACAGAGGACTATGATATTTAAGTGCCACCTTCAAAGGCATGGGTTAAACGCCTAGAATATCTAGCGTGAAGGAAGGTTTTTTTCTTGAGGACACTCTCTACCCTTCTCCTTCCAAACCAAAACCAAAGATTTTAATGTTTTATGATTTAAGGAGTTTTTGTCCCAGCATTTACACCATTATGACCGAACATCATGCGCCTTTCAAACACTTTGGATTTAAAGGGTGGCTGCTAAGCGTGGAATGTGAATTGAACAAAAGCATTTTCTTTTAGGCTACTCTTCTTTGAACAGCCATATTGGGTGGAATATCCCCAGCGTTAGCTAGCAGTGTGAATGATTTGAATGTAACTAGGAAACCGTCCGTTTTTTGGTCAAGTGAATAATCCTATTATTAGGGTCTACAGGGCTATTATAAGTAAGAAGATCGGGGCAAATAAAAATAAGAAAGTGAAAAATCACCATCATTTTCCTTTTTTTCTTACTTTTACCAGCTCTGTAGACTTTAATTCGCCTATATATAAAGCGGCTTTAGTTGACACCAGCGAACAACTCCATTCAAATAGGCTTGAGTGCTTGCCGGGAACAGATAAAGCAAAAGAGGCTATATAAAGATATGTATTTTTCTCAAAGTTAACTCGATGTTTCTTCCCAACTTAATACAAGGTAATACTGATATAATGTCACCCCTAAGCAACATCACGTCACTAAGCAGTTTTAATGTGTCCCGTCAGAGGGCGCCCCTTCCATGGTTTCCCGCCGTGAGAATACACCACAGTTTGCCGTGAGAATAGAGCACAGTCCTTCCTGTAAATTATGTTTTCTGGCTTATATTTTCCCCAAAAATCCAGTCGCCGAAGGCGCTTTTAGCGATTTTACTCACCTGCCGTTTTTAAAATTGGATATCCCTTTTAGTACAGATCAAGAAAATATATATTTCTACCTATATGTTACTTTACATTTATGCTGAATACTCAAATAACTGTGTAGAGCCTATTTCAATCATTGCTGTGAACTCTAATTTGCTCTAATTTAACCCGGGATCGACCCCGACCCCCTCCAACCATCCTCTTCCCTACGGCTGTGACAGTTCTAGCCAATATAAGCTGATAAGCACACACACAGAAAAGTGAGTCATTGTCGCTAAAACTACCCTCACCTGAGGGTAGTTTTGTCGCTAAAACTACCCTCACCTGAGGGTAGTTTTAGCGACAATGACTCTCACTTTTTTGAGGGTGCAGCTATGTATTTATCTCGATCCTCTCCCGAACAGAGCTGCATGGAAACCCCTATTCAAAAGTGGAGCGATATTTTCCAAAAGGGCCGATCACATTTAAAACCCTACTTATCTTCAAATATCTTTTGATATATTTTTATATACTGAGTGATCATTGTTTAACAACAGGTGTAGGGAGGGGGGATTTCAACCCCTTGACAGGAGGGGGGTAATAAATTTCGACTCCACTGGATGTTGGGGGCGAAAGGATTTCAAAAAGCCTGCGTGTTACTATGTTATAAAGGGCCTGAGTTGCTATTCAACCTGCCCGGGGGGGAGGGGGACGAAAAAACATCCGCCCCCCTGTTGTGAAAAAATGACGAATCCCTTTCTCCCTAAAAATGATGTTTTCCCAGCATCGCCGACAGCTATTAAAAACTCGCTAGTCCCTCACCTGTGTGTGTTGTCGGGGGAGGGGGTGTTTCTGCCCATAACTGGGGACTCGAATTAGAAAAATGACCTTGGAACTGGGGACTTGAAACTTAACTGGGGACTTGCCCCACTTAATTGAGACCTGTTCTGGGCAGGAAATAGGTTTGTGGTACCTAAAAATTGGTTTCCGCAAAAGTCCCCAGTTGCAATGAAAAGTCCACCACTTTCCATACTCACACACTGCCACAGACAGAAGGCTGCTGAGTACCCAGTTCCAGGTGGAATTCCAATAAGAAAAAATGACCTTGGAACCAGGCACTTTAACTTTAACTGGGGACTTGGGTCCCCAGTTAATTGAGACCTCACACACTGCCACACACCAAAAGGTGCTGAGTACCCGGTTCCAGGTGGAACTACCGATGCTATGTCAGAGATACAAATAACCAATATTGCCGCTCATGCGAGTGATATTATGTTTTTAGAAGTCAAGACAATGCAATCAGTAGTATTGCAGAGCTCCTTAACCCGTCCCAAGGCATGGTCCCGAGTTGCCAGCACAGCTCCTTAGTCTCCTTTTTCCGGCATAAACACGTTGTGTAGGTGTGTGGGTGGGTGTGTGTTGGGGGCAGGGGGGGGGGGTTAAGGGGGTCCTGTGATTAGGCAAGAGCATAGACCTGAATAGACCTACCGGTACTGGGTATATTTAACCCCGTTTAAGGTGTAGGCCTATAGAGTATGTAGACTTCTAAAATACACCCTACCCCGCCCTCTCCCAGACTCGTACTAGGGTAAACTGACCTAAAGGTAACCACGTACAATGAGATGTCCACCTCGATTTTGTAGTAACTCTTGCGTAATAAGCCCTGTTTTGTGTATCACAGTACACTTTAAGTGACACTCTTTCCAGCAAAGGACAAATAAAGACAATACCATACATGAACAACTACATTATTCAGGTGGACATCTCAAGGTACGTGGTTACCTTTAGGTCAGTCTATCCTAGTCGTACCGTAAGCCCAAGAGTTCAACTTCAAGGGTCCTCATGCGGGAACTTGTTGTGATGCTACTATCCATTGTGCAGCACGTCATCTGTCCTAATGACGTCACAGTGCCCAATGCAGCTCCCATGATATGGGAAAACGAAAATATTAATAGCCTTTGACCAGCGCCGCGTAAAGGCAGAACCACCGAAAAAAAATTAAAGTCTGAAACTGGTATGAATAGCTGTATCACCATATGATAAATACACAGTGTCTTACATATCTTAGATATTGATGATATATCTAAGATAATGATGATATATAGCCACACTGAAAATTCCATGGGGGAAAAAGTAATCAAGAGTGATTACTTATTGTCATCACAGTGATGATGACACCTGTGATTACTTAATAATCACTAGAGTAATCATATGTGATGACCCAGTGTCATCACCGTGATTACTTTTTTGAAATCATCTATGATTAATTTCATATAACTTATTTCTCTGTTCAACAAGGTATCAATCCCTAATTATCAATAACACCCCCCCTTCACCTGTAATCATACATCGATTGAAAGCACTAAATTACTTGAGTTTCTAATGTGATAATATTCTTTAAATGTTTGATTTTATAAGATACTTTAATTGGAGTTAATAAGGATATAAATCTATAGATGGCCTGGAGTAGGTCTTTCACATTCGATTATTGTCTAGTGGGGACCTCTGGTGGCAAATATTGTGATCAAGATGATGATTTCGGCCATCACCGTGACAACTTTTAATCATCACCGTGATGACTTTACTCTAACTAATCAGCATGATTACCCAAACTAATCAGCAGTGATTAGTTTCAGATATGCCTAATTTTTCAGTGCAGTAATGTACTATTGAAGTTATATAGACCAGAATATCAACCTATACACTAGCAATCGGGGATTATGGTCTTATAAGGTTTATGAGCCAGATGCCCAGAGGGCCATGCGTGACCATAAGATGCAATACTAGATGTATTACACAACCAGAAGATACACCTCCCCTACCATATTTTGTTCTTAAATCGGTGAGTTGTCATGTTAGATTGGTGAAAGATTTGTTTACATTGCCGCCATTTATCACATGACCAGCATTCTAGCTTCTGATTGGTCAATAGCAGTAAAAGGCATACCACATGTAGAGGTATACTGACCACATACATTTAACCGGCTACCTTTACGTCCCGTCTGCTAGCGACTGACATATACTGGGGCATGTATTGTGAGAGGTACGTGAACTGTGACCGGTACCTATAGAGTAGTTGGTGACAAAGAGTAGTGTTTTATGTCTTGACTTAAAAAGGTTTCATATAGATATAGACTAGTCATATGTTTCTCTTAATCACTTGGGACTATATTAGTTTGATACATGATGATATAATAAAAGCAAAAAAATTCAATACTTCATAGTGCTAGATTTTGATATATTGGCAATTGAAGACAGGACACCCTTAACAATAGCCGGCTATGGGAAAATCCCTATTTTTTCATCTTTTTTCAACTTTTTGAAAAATTGACCAATATTGTCTCAACCAAACTCCTCAGATGTTTAGAGGAGATCATTAGTTGCACAACCAATCCCAACAAATTACTTGTTATAGGTGGAACTGAAGAGCCATGACCGATTTAGAGGAAAAACACAAATCTAGAAAATTGTATTTTTTCTATATTTTGCAACACAGAAAGTTGCCAACAATTTGTAACCAAAACCATAGCCAAAATACCCTTCCCAATAGCATGTTTGATACAGATAGCGGTTTTACTACAACCTCTATTTGTATCAAGGCTAAAACACTGTCCTATTCTGATGTCCTGTCCTACAAATAACCTATACATGTACCCCAATTATAATATCTTGACCTGAGTTGACCTTTCCCGCCTAGGCTGGCTACCCTAACTTCCCAAAATGGTAACGTTTATACAGATAGCAGTGTTACTACATATAATGGTTGTAAGGGAACCCTCTATCTGTATCAAGGCTCTGAAATAACCACAGCACTATCCTACCCTATTAGGTACGGAAACTGACTTTTTCAGTGTTTTTATTTACAAGTTTCTCACCAAATTGGCTTTTTTTTTGGAAATTTGACTTTATCATGAATTTTAACAACTTTCTCGCCATTTTGGCCATCTTCAAGAAATTAGACGTTTTCACCTTCTTTTTTTTTTACCATTTCCCACCAAATTTGTTTGGTCGCGTGTCCAAGTGTCGGGTGGCCAAATGACAATGAGGCTAGATGACCCTTGGGTCATATACCATGGGGCCTAGTGTCACAGTTGCACAATGTCATGTGGCGGTTGTCAGTTGAATGGTCCCATGAGCAGTCCAGGGGTCCGTTACATATTGATGCTAATCACTATGATTCTGCAACACATCCATGCATGGACCCATGTACGATCAGGGGTCTCTTTCAGAACAACTGCCGTATCTGCCGGGGTACATGAATTAGGGTTTGACGATGACGATCAGGTCACTCGTCAAAAGTGTTTCACAATATAATATAGTTAAAAGTATGAACTCAACAGGTTGCCCGATAATCTAAGTATTGACTAATGGATTGGATGCATAGGAACAACCTTGCAGTCGAGTACATAAGTTATTACAGCAGTGGATCAATCAATAAACTTTATTATCAAAAAGAAATAATTGTGAAATACCCCAAGTATCTAGTTTGACGACCATAAACTATGCATTGATTTGCCGCTGCCCTCAAGTTGATATTTCATTGTCGGCAACATATTTGACGGCCCGGCAGATACGGCAGTTGTTCTGAAAGAGGTCCCTGATATGGTCACTTGCACAACGTCAGTCTATTCAGTACTAAAACTTCATCCCAGACTCATTTTTTAGATTATTATTGTGTTTTGGCCAAACCAACGTGTTTCAATGGCCTTATCATTCCCTAGTAACAAGTCATGAGATATTTTCCCGGGACTTTTTGGCGATTCTGTGAGCAAATTTCCCCCTGATATCCCGAGATTTTAAGAGGTGATTTTACATGTATAATGCTGTTAAATCACGGGTTTCGACCCTAGTGGAGTTTGAGATTGTGAGTTCGAATCGCTAGGATACTCTATGTAGAACAACCTTATCGTTAACAGCACAGCCCCTAAAGGAATTCATATTCCTGACATGATATAAACCATTTAGAGAGGTAGAAGCCAGGGTTCGGTCAATTTTGATCTACCAACAATTTTTTTAAGAATTTAAGCATTTTTAAAGAATGAGGTGTTTTATTTCACCGCTACATTAAAAAAACTATATGCATCTGTCTCAAATAAGTCCTGGGAGCAATCGTGACTCCAAATACAAGATGGTATCGATATTTTGCAATAATCATAAATGTGCAAAGATAAGTTTCCCACTTGTGATTTGATAGACATGTCATTTCTGGCATGAAACAGATAGCATTTATTTACATAGATAGAGGTTGGATGTGCCTTTTCACAATCATCAAAAAGTTATAACAGATAGCGTTTTTGATGCAGATAGCGGTTGGATGGTTACTACAGGTAGCGTTTTGTTATATATGTATATAGCGGTTGGATGTTTAACCTCTATGTTATTGATACAGATAACGGTTGTACATGTGTGTCGAAAATGCTATCTGTATCATGTAGTGTAAATTTAAGAACCTTGGGAACCTTTTGATTCCCAAACCGATTTGACACCAAAATCGGTCTTTGAATTATATTTCGCCAAATGGAAGAAATTGTCAAAAATCTTGAAAAGTAAATTTGTTTTCTTCAATAATTTTTTCAGGAAAAAATCACTATAATTTTTCTGCGAGTATTGTAACCATACCTTACCTTTCGTGCATTGCCTGTCTAACCTACCCTACTCAATGGTATGGTTGATACAGATAGCGGTGTTACTACAGATAGCGGTTGGTACAGCAACCGCCATTAGTATCAAGGCTAAAAAATACATCAAAGGTAGTAGGCCTACTTTGGCTATTTTAACTTTTGATAACAAAAAACGGCATTGTCAACAACAACAAATGGCTCTTTGATACTTTTCTTTTAGATATGTAATTTTCTTACCAAATTGGTCATGTTCGGGGGAAATTGGCATTTTCAATATTTTTTACACTTTTCTGGCCAAATTGGCTGTCTTTAAAAAAATGTTAACACACTTAGTTTTAGGATGAACACCAGATTTGCTTCATACAGATAACACCTTGTTGATTCACATAAGTTAACACAGACAGCGTTTCTTGACACAGATAGCTTGGGCCTAGGTCTAGATTAGTCTAGTAGATTAACCCATTTGGTGTGATGCTGCAAAATCGGTGCATCCACCTTTTTTCCTCCACATTTAATTCTGCGATACCTGCTGGGGTTCTCGGGGGGCTCTTTATGAAGCTTAGCACTGTGATTTCAAAGCCTTTCTATCTTGATGGAGGTTGTGGAGGAGGGGGACATTGGTTGAAGTGTCTACCAACCGGTTTGTCCTGGTTGTTCTCTATGTCCCCACTGTGTCCCTGGCATCTGTCCATTAGATGTTCCAAGGTTTGTCCAACCTAGACCTAGGCCCAAACCCTCAATTATCCGTTTAATCAAAAGATCAAAACAATGAGGGTTACACACACCTAGGTAAAGAAGCTACACAACACTCAGCTCGTGCGGACATTGTCCAACCTTTTACCCTATGCTTTGTTAGCATCACCGGGAGTAACCACTAATCCAGCTGCCCCCACCCATGAGCTTATACTCAATGGGATTATTGTCTACTAACTCATTCAGTTTGACCAAGTGATTGTCCTAATCAGTGTACCACATTAAGTCACACTAACCAATACACATCTGAACTTCCTATTATTGATCCCCTTCTTAATTGTAGACTATTCTATAAAATACTGGATACTCATATCTAGTACTTTTGGTCAAGACCATTCCAGGTTTGTGCAATAAACACTCCGAGAGACTTTTCATACTGCAATGTTGATAAAACTTAGCAGTGGAGCTTGCGCTTCTCTGGTGTTTCTTGGGCGAATGTTTAATAAATCAACTTTCTTAAATTGTTTAAACCCATATATTTGTGGATGATACACTCGTCTGTCCACCAAATTAGGCAGATACGCTCTGTGATGTATCACATTTGTAGAAGTCAAAATGGTAACTTTATAATAATATTTTAAGCATTTGTTTTGTACAGTTTATAAAAGCTGAGTACTGGTATAATTAGCACCATGATAAAGGATATCTGCATAATAGAATAGAGGTAATAAATAGGTTTTGTAGATCGTTAACATTATCACAGTAGGAACATAGGATTTAAGAATGGCTAACATGTATGACTTGAAAGCCAAATTTCTCTTAAGTTCTTTGACGTGATGGTTAAAGGTGAGTTTGCTGTTTAGAATTACCCCTAGATATAAGTGGGAACAAACTTTAATCTATTATTGTTTATTTTTATATCTAAATTTCTAACTTGTAGAGTTTTTGATTTGATAGAGGAAGAGAAAAGCATCAATTTAGTTTTAGATTCGTTTATCGTTAATTTGTTTCTAGAAGACCCATGGTCGTATTGCATGACCCTGTGACGTCATCAATGACGTCATCAATGGCGTCATCAATAACGGTTTGTAGAAAAGAGCTATTTTAGGCTCCTTCTCTCGTAATTTTGGTAATTTGAATCGAAAAACATAAAAAGAAACACAAAGGCACACTCATTTTTGGTCTGTTGAGGGATTATTTCACTTGTTGACGGCCCGAGGGTCAACTCGTAAAATAACCCTCCAACAGACCAAAAACTCGTGCACCTTTGTCTATATATTTTGATGTATAGATTCGAATAGCCATTGTATACCTGGAATGTATGCCACGCACAAAAACGGAACTGGCACAATTCCGGAGCTGCGCAACCTTAAGGATGTGCACTTTCGGAATTCCTACTTGGTGCAACAGTTCGGGAACTGCTCAGGGCTTCTGTCATGAGCGTACATGAGAGGTTGTTATGAACATTCAGGTGACTGAGGGGGGGGGCAGGGACTGTGAATGAAAGGTACAGGGAGGTAACAACATGACGGACACATGTATTTAACCAATAATGAATGGATATCAGGGCACTCATGCTGTGTATCGATGTACACGACTCGTGCGTTATACATTGATACACAGCATGAGTGCCCTGATATCCATTCAATATTAGGTTTATTAAACGATTATTCGATTCAAATTCTATTATTTACCTTAAATTTGTCATAATTTGGCCATTTTGAAGGATATTTACATAGACTATATCGAGCAAGGAGGGCTGATATCCACCGGAAGAGTGCTGATGTCTAGATATAAGCACAGGGTGGCCCATAAAAGCATGATGAGTAGCCCGATCGTGTAATAAAACAACATGACGGACACCTGTATAACAACTTTGACTGTAGACCTATAAAGTCACCCTACTTAGAGCATATAGCCCCCAGACAAAAGCTCTGCATGTGCAGTACAGCTGGACAATTCAGCTCTATGTAAAGGTCAAATCCCACAATGCGAATGAGGGCTGCAAAATGTAGTTTATTGTGAAATCCTGATCACTTAGCCAATAATGGTTGGTTATATCGGCTAAAACAAGCCCAATATTGGCTTATAACCCTTGTCCAAGTCTTGTGATTGTGACAAATAGGATATTAAAACATTTAGATATTTTGCTCTGGTTATGCTCAGATATGTTGCTTATTAGAATATGCCAACGATTTGGTTTATACAGGGGGGACACTCCATATATCTTTAGGTTAGTTGAGAGGGAATAGTCAAGACAAAGCATACTGTGAAGTAACTCCCCTCAAACAGATTCATTCACCAGTCCTGCACGCAACACTTGCTTGCCTATTATTGACCACAGTGGGATTTGGAGAGGCATAAGATCATGGGGCAAGTGTTGCGATTTATAATATTGGCAACAGTTGCCCCTTGCTTTTATGTCAATAATCAACACTTTCTGGCCAATTTTCGCGTTGTGGGATTTGACCTTAAGGGTTCCATGAATCATCCACTGCTTTTCTGAATCAATATTAAGTAGAATGAATCGTACAAACTTAAGAAATGGGCCCCAGGCCTCCAGGTCGTGAGAAAGCCATGAAATATGGTGCAGGGGATGGAGGGGTATTCACATTGAAAGGTAAGGTGCGAGGTGCGTGAAAAGTGTGGCGCAATTCCGGAACAGTTCCGCAATCTATGAATAGATAAGCTTATCAAAAGGTTCTTACAATATCAATCAGCAACCAGGGCGATTGCATCTAACAGTAGGCCTATGTTTTATTAGGCATACAGGGCGTTTTGTCTTGTCGATGCGGTAAGGTTAATCAAGAGTCTAGACAGTCTGGGAGTACAAATTCCCATTATATCGGCTGGGCGTTATGATGGATTTTCAATGCTCGCCGATGGAAATAGAGTGATCTCACTATTCTCAAAGCCCTGTAGACCTCGGCCTTTTCTCATAGGCCTATATCTAGGCATATATTGTATACTTGTTATTTAGAGAATACAAAACGGTATGCTTCACGTCGCTTCTTCATAAAGTCACTCAAAAAAAGTTGTTTCTCATTACTGCGTGCAGCACGAAAATAATGACTATGGGGAAAACTTTAGATTGTTAAAAAGTGGTCAAATAAAATATAGGGATATTTTGGTACCAAATTTAAGCTTACACTGTCAGTAATGCAGAGAGCTAGCAATAACTTGCATTATACCAACCTTTGCAAATCAATACACTCTGAACTACTAAAATCTGAAAATAGTATGTGGAAAGTCTCGATTTCCCTACATATTTCAAATTTAAAATGTTTTCGTCACATTTCTCGCTGCCGGGTGATGGGAACTTTTCAGTGGCTCAGGGCCAGAGTGTGTTATAGCCCATCAGACGTGAAGCATGAGTTTTCTCTAAATTAGGCCTAATGGTCAGTATTTTTTAAAGCTAAGTTGGGCAATGGAAATCAGTAGTTTTAAGGCTTTGTGGACCCTGGCATGGGCGGAGATCTGAGTTATATCGCCCACCAATGAGGATTAGTTTCCAACACTCCACAGTACGGCTTATAGGTCTGAGATCTCCGGGTGAATCCCCACCCCTATAGACCTATATTTTCTTAAAGCCCCAGCTCTCCTATAAATAGGGCTGAGTACCTGTCCCGACTGCGCCCTGACTGTCGGCGGAGGGGTACCGAGATCTTCGGGTTTAAGGGGGCGTTTTAACACACTTTTACGGTAGTTATCATTCTGCGTTTGAAGCACCCGGTATTGCCATGTGAGTACCACTTAATTTCCATTATATCGGCAGGTTTGGGCGATAATATCTAATTATTTGGATATTTTGTATCGTCCACTTTGATCGCTGGACGCTGGTATCTAAACCCCCGGTGATGAAAATATGCAATGTTGGCGATAGAACTCGCCGATATCAGCCATTCTAACGCTTAGCAATGAAAATAGGGTGATTTCACCCACCACAATGCCCTGTGGACCTCAGCTAATTGGTAGGAAAAAAAGAAAAGAAAAGGAATATCTAAATTATATGAAATTAATTTCTCATGGCGGTTATTTAATTGATTTGGAGTATTTAAAGGGAAGAAACATATTTCATAGTTGGAAGATGCCTTTTTTTGGGGGGGGGGGGGGGTGTGGCATGGGCCGCTGTCCCGTATTAGCCCAGTCCCCTCAAATGGCCAGGCATACCCTTCCTGCTGCTAACATATAAGCCCTGCGCAATTTCGGAACTGTTGCACCATGTAAGAATTGCCAATAATTATTATATTATTTACCTAAATCAACATTTTAAATTGAAGAAATGGCTGACGAAACCTGCCCCATCTATCAATGGATGACAGGGCATATTAAATGACGTTTAACACGTACCTGTTGCCAAAGTTCCGGGTTGGATCTTGTGATGACCAAGGCTGACTGGCGATACTTCCTCAGGGCCCTGTTGAGGAAGAAGCATAAATGTAAAAACGTTGCCAATATCATAGTGTTGTGTGCACAGGATTGAAATAGAACCATAGGCAATTTCATCTGTTTGTCATCCAGTGGTAATCAGGAAATTGTTTAATGGATTTTTACTTTTGTTGCCTGGTGCTTTATGCAAATGCATGTCTGCTCGGATACATATTGCCAAGAGTTACATTAAAAACATAGGCAAAAGACAAAGGCCCAATAGATAAAAAAGGAATCCCATCCTATATTAGCATCTATACAAAGTAGCGAAATGAAATGACATATGTTAAAAAGGCTAATGTTGTCCAGGGTAGATGCACAAATGTCAAGGGATGTAAGCGAATATTGTTGATGGTTGCAGCATTGCACTATGTATCCTTAAAAAACTTATTAACCTCTGTCCAGACTGAAAAGTAAAACCTTACCTGAAGGTGCCTCGTGTGGAAGTGAAGACCCGCACCTGTAACCTGTTATCTTATGTAGTCTAGGACAGGGTGATCTATATGGTCTGGATGGTATGAGCTATAGGACCTCGCAGTAAACAATGTACGGTGTTGGTATTTCTGCTCGTGAGACCCCACTGAAAACAACCCCATACAGTTCCAAGCTGGCACCGCCAGGGAAATTCTGTAAAGGGCGTTTTTCCAAAATGGCCCCTGGGAATATGATCACTTTCAGAAATTGATATCTCTGCTGGTTATAGGTCTAGAATGTTGATTTCAACAGTAAAATAATATGTTTACAGGGACATACTTTTCTGCCAATATAATAGACATTACATCTCGTTTTCTGATGTTTTTCATTTAGATCATCAAAATAACAAATATAAAATGCCTGAGAGTATTATATATGCATATATTGATAGTGAAATTGTTCAAGGTTAAGGTCAAGGTAAATCAAATACCAAGTTTCACACATTATAAATATAGTATATGTCACATTGGCGGATCCCCCCCCCCCCAAAAAAAAAAGGAAAAAAAGAAAAAAAAGGGGAGGGGGAAAGAGAGAAGAAAAGAGGGAAAGAAAGGCAGAAAAGGACATTTTCCAAGCAGAATTATAAAGGCTAGACACAGACCCGAGTCATTGTGTCCCAGTAGTATAGTATGTATCGGAACGGGACTATAGTTAAGTACTGTTTATTACTCAATCGACCTGCAGCCAATCAGAGGCCTCCATTTGGTCACGTGACCGGAAGTGACCTACTTAGGGGATTAGTGGTGACGTCACGTGACCTAGTTAGCCAATCAGAGGCCGCCATTTGGTCACGTGACCGGAAGTGAGGTCATATGACCTACTTATGGACCGGAAGTGACGTCATATGACCTACTTAGGGGACCGGAAGTGAGGTCATATGACCTACTTTAGGATCACGTGACCGGAAGTGACCTGATGAGTCACGTGACCGGAAGTGACGTCACATGACCTAATGGCCAACCGGAAGTGAGTGACCTGATTGAGGATCACGTGACCGGAAGTGACCTGATTGATCACGTGACCGGAAGAAGAAGAAGAAGTGACGTCACGCGACTTAATGAAGAGATGAGCGTCTTTAAGGGGTCACGCGCTTTAAAATGTGATATCTTTTTTTTTGGAGGAGGAGGAGGAGGAGGAGGAGGAGGAGGAGGAGAAGGAGGCGAGTCTCTTATTTTTTTCAGTAAACTAATAAAAAACACTACGATATAAGTTTTTGTTTTTTTTTCATTTTTTATTGTTTTACGAGCGACTGGAAGTGACTTATTGAACTAGGTAGAAGCGTTCTTTAGAGTGTATAAAGGGGGGGAGGGGAGGGGAGGGGAGGGAAGGGGAGGGGGGCCCCTTTAAGATGCATGGGGAGGGGGGCGCTTTTAGGATGCATGGGGCGAGTGGTGGGGGGGGGAGGGGGGGAGGGGGGAGGGGGGCACTCTAGGGGGGTGGGGGGGCACTCTAAGGGGCGTTTGTCTCTTTCAAGAAAAAAAGAAAAGAAAAAGATTTCAATCGAGAGACACGCTTCTTCCTCTCGAGAGGAAGAAGCGTGTCTCTTCGTTTTTTTTTGTTTATCACGTGCTTCGATGAGGCGATCAGCTGCGACTGGAGGAAGTGACACTTTAAGAGGGCGCGCGTCTTAATTGTTATGATTTTTTTTTTTTTACTTACTAATAAAGAAGACGTATGAAAATAAAACACAACAATTCACATGTCCGTCGTTCTCGTTGTTTCTTGCTTGATAAAGTCAAGTAATATCGCGATGCCGAGGTCAAACTTTCCCATGTCCTCAGTCAACACTCGAAGGAGTTCAAAAGGTGTACCGCCGGCACCGTCAGCTTCATCTTGCCACATTTTCAACACTCGGAAGGCCCACTCAGCGGGACTTCCTCCGTATTCGCATTCTTCAGCGATCTTATCTAACCTCTCAGGCGACAATTTTAAATGGTCCCCCACCTCTTTCCACCTGCTACCTAGACGTCTGCCGAGGGTGCCCAAGTGCTTATGCATCGCGCGCGAGTCGGGGTTTTCGAAATCCAACCCCTGTCTGTGGAGAAGGGACATCCACTGAGCCAACAGTTCCACGCGTCTAATGCGGGTGAAGACGCGACCGAGCTCTCCCCATCTATGACGATGCGGGGTTTCACCCCACCAGACTCGGAACATCGCCGTACACAGCTCCTCCGGTGTCTTGACACTGCGCTCTACTAGAGCATCCATACGGGCGGCGGTAACTTTTAAGCTACTACCCAACTCTCTCCAACAGCCGCTCAACTCTTTACCTAGTTGACGAAGCAAGGCGTCGCTATAGGCTAACCGCCGCTGTCCTACCTCTCTGTTCTCCCCATCGGTCTGCCTCGCGCGTCTCACGTCGTCAAGCCGCATTAACTTTTTTTCAGGTGGACAAGGCGGTGAAGGCGAGCTTGAAAGTGGAATAGCTTGAGCCATCTCGTCTCGTCTTGGCGGCGGCGGCGGCGGCGGCGGTGGCGGCGGCGGCGGCGGCGGCGGTGGTGGCGGCGGTGGTGGTAGTAGACGTTACTGTGGTCAGAGGCGATATGGTTTTTTTCCAACAGAAATCAGAGCTTTTTATACAGAGGGAGTTTAATCCCATTTCCAACAGCACTCCAGCTGTGTAGCGACCTGTCCGCATGACGCTTTTTCAACCGCTCCGCTCCTTAAGAGCTTAGATGACGAGGGGTGTGTCATCGCTATCCGCGGAGACCAGCTGAAAACGGTGTTTCTTCCTCATCCATAGCCTTACCTCCTACCCCCTACCTGAGGACGTCTCCCTCCCTCTGACATTCATTGTAACAAACGTCAGAGGTCAGGTGAAAATCGGATTTTTTTCATGCACAGCCTTAGTCAGCTGTCACCCCTCCCTATTGAACTAGCCGGCCGCCGCCTGGCCGGCCCGGTCTACTCACCACGGCAGGAGGTGGTGATTTTTTTTTTGTCTTACACTTAAGTCGCTCACCACATGCACACGCCTCTACTCACAGACAGACACGTTCGTCTTAGGGGGGTCCTGCTTCACGCCACACGCCTCCTGTAGTTTTTTTTTGTATACACACTCTAAGCTCATCACCGTTAATCCTTTATACAGCTAACGCGCGCTGAATGGCTGAACAGGGTGGTAAGTGGCTTAGCTCATGACAGTGGATCCCTCAAAAAAAAAGAGGGGAAAGGGATCCAGCTGAAAACGTCATACCTTATGTCTTTGTGAATGGCCGCCGGTCAGTCGACGGCAGCAACCGGTTAATCCTTTATACAGCTAATGCGCGTTGAATTGCTGAACAGGGTGGTAAGCGGCTTAGCTCATGACAGTCGATCTCTCAAAAGGGGGGAAAGGGATCCAGCTGAAAACGTCATGCCTTATGTCTTTTGTTTCTCTTTGTGAATGGCCGCCGGCCAGCCGGCGGCAGCTGAACAGGGTCAGTAAGTAGCTTAGCTCTAGAAGCGAGAAGGCGTATATAAGGGGTCTGGAAACCTCCATTCACTCACTCATTCTTTTGCTGCTCTCTACAGTCACCACCATGAGCAAAAGACAACACCTAGCGCCGTCCAAGAACAAGAAGACTACGCGGAACAGCGCTCGTTTAGCGTCAGTGCCTCCTCTTGCTACTGAAAATGAGACTACCGCCGCAGCCGCTTGGTCTTATCACCCTCCCGCTGTAGCGAGCGCTCGCGGCAGTAGTAGTAGTAGTAGCAGTAGTAGTAGCAGTAGTAGTACTAGTAGTAGTAGTAGTAGTAGTAGTAGTACTACTGGTAGTAGTCGTCGTGCTAGCGACGTTGTTACACTCGCGACGGTACACGTTGCTGCTAAGCGCGCTGCCGCTGCTACTGCCGCCCCGCCTGCTGCGGCTGCTGCTGCTGCTGCTGCACCTGCTACCGCTGCGCCTGCTACTGCTGCGCCTGCTGAGGCTGCTGCGCCTGCTACTGTTGCGTCTGCTGCTGCTGCTGCTGCTGCTGCTGCTGCTGCTTCTGCTGCACCTGCTGCTACCGCTACTACTACTGACGACAACGCTCCTGGCACAGCGCAGTACTGGCAACCGGGTTTTTACCTCCCCACTACTGTTGATGACTTTGATGACCTGCCGCACGTTGCACAGCCCCTCTCCTCCACCACTACATCGACCGACGCCCTCGACGCCGCTCGCGCTGAGAGTGACAGCTATTCGGACACTCAGCCCCTAAACCGAGAAGAAGAGGAGGAGGAGGAGGAGGAGCAGCACCAACAGGGTGAGACAGAGAACGACGCTGACGACGAGGCGTACGAACAACCCGAAGGGAAAGGGGTGGGCGGTACGTTTTTCGGCTTCCCTCTTCGACCTTTCGACCTCACTTCCTCCACTAGTAGCGTCCCGTCCGGTCCGTGGCGACTGCCCTCACCGCCACCTTACGAGGGCGGCGGCGCTTCATCTTCTACCGCTACACTCAGCACCGACGGCGTGTGGCTGCGCTGTTCCAACAACGAGGCCTCGGATACCACCAGCGCTGACGCTGCTCCTGCTATCGGTTCTGCTGCTGATTCAGCTCACGCTGATGGTGTTACTCATCCTGCGGGTGTGAAACGTTCTAAGGTGAGTTCCAGAACAACAAGGCCTAGTAAGAAGAGAAAAATACAAGAAAAAGAACGAGATGGACGAGAAGAAGCAGAGTAAACCTTCTCCCGTCTTCTCGGGTTAGAGTTCTGCTTAGACGGAGCTTTGACGCTGGAGATCTGGGAGGACGTGGCTAGACTGTCTAGGAGGCCGCGCTACACAAAAGACGGCCAGGTGAAAGAGGCGTCTCTGACCAGAAGCAAGCGAGTGCACTTCACGGCCGATGCGCTGCGCGAGCTAATAGCACGCATCGCCGATATCCGCGCAGTGGTGCGCATACGCGACACAGCGGCCGCGCAAGGAAAACCTAATCACACCCCCTGGTTCGCAGTGCTGGATAAGGAGGGCGAAGTGTACGCAGCTGTGAGCTACTACAGCGGTAAGAACCTCGTCCACGTGCGCAAGTACGAAGGTCCTGACAAAAAACCCACACAGCAGGGAGTGACGCTGTCCGCCAGAGCGCTCAAAGAGTTGGATGACAAAACAGAGATCATTCTGAAATATCTCGGCATAGATTCGGAATGAGAGACGCTCAACGCTCACGCGCGCACACACACACACACACACAGCGTTTGACGTACGCTGTATGAGACAGACAGACGGATACACAGACAGCAGACAGAAAGATAAATAGATAGATAGATAGACAGATAGATTGATAGATAGATAGATAGTTAGACGGCTAAGTAGTTGGTAACTGAGTGAAAAAAAACATGACACAGTACGTATGCGAAAAGTGTTTCAAAATGTTTAAAAGACCGTACAACCACGAGAGACACGTAGAAAATTGTAGAGTAGTACCTAAGTTTTGCCCTCTATGCGGCGAAGGCGATTGCCGAAAGATCGCCTGTCGACGCGAATCTCTGGACGGGGTGACCGTCCCTCCGCGCATATGTGCTGTACCGAACGGGGAGGAAACGTTCACGGCGAATTGGCCTGCGATACAAACGGGCGTCAGGATGCACGGGACTCGCGTGAGTGTAACAAACTTCAGGCTACCAACCGGCGAGTTGAGTGACGCTGTAGATACTATGCGTCGCATTCACTTGACACAAAGATTCAGATACAAAGTGGGTTTCTTGGTAGGCTTACTCTTACAACACAGAGAAGACAAGAGCAAACTGCGCTACTTTCACGCCTCCCAGAACAACGCAACTCTCATACAACCGCTCCCTACTATAACTAATTCAGAAACTTTGGAAGAGCTCCTCTCAAAGATGGAAAACACCGTCGCTTGCGAGGAAGTACAGAAACTTTGCGACGCTGACACCAAGTGGCACGTTCTTTTTCCTACCAATTTGAACATTTGCGTTTACATGGGACCGGGGGAATTCCCCATAGGCGGTAGGATCACTCAGGCCGGTCGAGTTGGAAAGAGAAGCGGCGTGTTAGATTTTCCCAACAAGGACAACCTCTGCATCTTCCGCTGCATTTCCTTTCACTTATACAACACCAGCAAGCGCGCTTCAGATTTGTTACGTCAGTTCTGTCCCGCTACCACACCTGAATCCTTTCCGGGTCTGAACATCCGCGACTTACCCGCGTTAGAGAACTTGTTTGACGTACAGATAGCGGTTTACACCGCGTCGCGTCAAGTGCCGGGGCGGAAGTTGAGAAGACGCGTTACTCTGATCAGACCGCCTTCCAGAACTCTGGCCGCCCGAGGTAAAGTCAACCTACACCTGACGGCGAAAGGCGGTTTGCACGTCTCTCTCGTCACGGACTTCAACGCGTACGCGGGCATATACGAATGTTGCAAGTGTAAGGCGGCGTTCACCACCGAGTTCTTGCTGAAGAGACACAGGAACCAGCTTTCCTCTTGCCGACAAGTCAAGTTGCGCTACGTAGGTGGCATCTACCAAAATTCGAGAACGATTTTCGAAGCGCTAGCAGACTTCTCCATTTTTCCCCCCGACGGACATTCCGGAATCTACCCTTACAAGATCGCCTTCGATTTCGAGGCTTTCTTCAGACCGTGCAAAGAACCGTCGACGGAACACGTGTCCCTGCTGTGGGATCACGTCCCTTTGTCGGCTAGCGTCGCATCCGACTTTCCGGGGTGGGAGGGGCCCGTCTGCTTCGTCAGAGAATCCGACGCAGATTCCGACCCCTTGTTGGACCGAGTTTTAAATCACATAAACGAGAACGCCAAAGTCATCGGGGAAGCTGTGCTAGAACTTTACCGACCGACCTTAGCGAAGTTAGATGCGGCGATAGGTGAAGCTCTCCTGCTGGAGGAGGCGACGTTCACCCCTTCTCCAGGCGGCTTCGCTGCGGCTCAGACCAGACACCCGTTAGTTCAACTGAAGAAGCGTCTTCTGAGATACATCCGTCAAGCTCCAGTCGTGGGCTTCAACTCGGGGCGTTACGACTTGAACCTGATCAAAATACGCCTTCACTCGTTCTTCGCCTCCGGAGACCGAAGAAACCAAGAATTCAGCGTCATAAAGAGAAGCAATCAATACTTGGCGGTTTACACACAGCACACGGTTTTCTTGGACGTAGTCAACTATTTGGCACCCGGTTACAACTACGCGACCTATTTGCGAGCTTTCACCAGGAACGAAGAGAAAGGTCACTTTCCTTACGAATGGATGACGTCTACCAGGAAACTGGCAAACAGAACGCTGCCACCGAGATCGGCTTTCGACAGCGAGCTGACGGGCGTCAAAATGTCCGAATCCGACTACGCCGCATGTCAGAAAGTTTGGTCCGACGAGAAGATGCAAACTATGGAAGACTACTTGATCCACTACAACAACAAAGACGTCAAACCTTTCATAGAAGCTCTGAAAAATCACGCTAAATTTTTCCAAGATCGCGGCATTGACATGTTGAAAGACGGAGTTTCTCTCGCCGGTTTGACTTTACGGTTCCTCTTCCAAAACCTAGAAGACGCGTTCACAACGTTCCCCCAGTTCGACGCCGTCCTCCACGCTCTGATCAAAGAAAATCTAGTCGGCGGTCCTTCCATCATCTTCCATAGATTTCACGAGAAGGGCACCACGCGGATAAGGGAGCACAAGTACGGCGAAGAAGCGAGACCGTGCCAACACATCCTAGGACTAGACGCTAACTCTCTGTACTTGCGCTGCATGAGCGAAGCGCACTGCACGGGCTATTACGCGGTGAGACGGCCCGAGACCGAGTTCAAGCCCGAAATTAGGCAAAGAAACTCTCACAGCGCTTTGGAGTGGTTACGCTTCGTAGAGCACGACCGCGACGTGAAACTGCGCCACGCTTTGAACGGCGGCGAGATGGTTGTAGGCTGTCGGAGAATTCGCGTGGACGGGTTTCACGCGGCCTCTAATACGGTTTTCCAGTTTCACGGGTGTTGGTTCCACGCTCACGAGTGCATACCGTCGCACCGATATCAGTGCGCTTCACTGAGAGAGGAGAGACGCGACAGAACGACCAGAGTAAGCGCTTACTTGAAAGCACTAGGTCACAAGCTGGTCGTCGTGTGGGAGTGCGAATGGCAAGAGATGAAGCGTCGAGATGAGCGGGTCAAGGCCTCCCAACAACGCTGGAAGGTTGACGCTTTGAAAGTGTCTCGAAACGCGATGAGCGAGAGCGACATCCTTTCCGCTGTGAAAGAGGAGAAAATGTTCGGTTTAGTTCAAGTGGACATCACTACGCCGCCTCACCTACGAGACTACTTCGAAGAAATGACCCCCGTTTTCAAGAACGCGACCGTTTCAAAATCGGACATAGGACCTCACATGTCAGACTTTGCGCAGGAAGAAAAGCTGTTGAACACGCCTCAGAGATGTCTGATAGGGAGTTACCACGGAAAAAATATTCTCTTGGGAACGCCGCTTCTCAAGTGGTATTTAGAGCACGGTTTGATAGTCACCAAAGTGCAGCTGGTGGTAGAATACCTACCTAAACGCTCCTTTGCCGGTTTCGCGGACGAAGTAACGGCGGCGCGAAGACGTGGCGACGTGAACGAGAACGAGAAAATTCTGTCAGACTGTTACAAGTTAATGGGAAACGCTACGTACGGTAAAACAATCTGCAACAAAGAAAAACACACGGCGGTGAGATACACTGACAGTCGGAAGTTCGAACTATTGGCCAATTCGTGGCGCTTCAAAAAGGCGTCCGAGTTGAGTTCCGATCTGTTTGAAGTCGAACTACAACCGAAAACAGTCAACAACAACCTCCCTATTCAAATAGGGTTCATGGTATACCAGTACGCGAAGTTGAAAATGTTAGAGTTCACATACGACTTCTTGGATAGATTCGTCGATCGGCGCGATTATGCCCTTTGTCAAATGGACACCGACAGTCTTTACATGGCTCTCAGCGGTGACACGTTGGATGACCTAGTCAAACCTCGCCTGAGAGAGACGTACTTCAGAGAGAAACGAAAGTGGCTTCCAACAGCGGTGTGCGACGATCACTTAGAGCTTTTCGTGAAGACAAAAACGGAAAGAGTGCGAGAATGGTGTCCGCCGCCCGGCGGATGTTGTGAGAGACGGTACCTTCACGATCTGAGAACTTCGGGGCTTATGAAAGCGGAGTGGGAAGGTGACGGGATCCTAAGTCTCAACCCTAAGACTTACATTTGCTACGATCGAGTCAGCGACACCGGTGAAAGAAAATCCAAAAAATGGAGTGCAAAAGGCGTACAGAAGAAACAAAACCCTCAGGAACCAGACGACTTCTTGGATGTTCTTCGCCAGCGAAAAACTCTCATTGCTGTAAATAGAAACTTCAAAGTGGTGCGAAACAAAATGGTCACCTACACCATAGAGAAAGACGGCGTGCGCTACTTGTATTATAAGCGTCGCGTGCATTCTGACGGTGTGACAACGAGTCCTTTAGAGATATGAAAAAAAAAAAAATAAGCGTGTGCATCTTTTCAAAAATAGAGTGTTTATCAAGATTGAAAAAAAAAGAAATAAAAAAAATAAAATAAAATATTGTTGTGTTTTTATTTTCATACGTCTTCTTTTACTAGTAAGTCGCGCAGTCTCTTAAAGCGTCACTCATGTGACGACGTCGCTTCCAGTCACGTGATCCTAAAGACCCTCACTTCCTAAACAAAAAACTTCTTCTTCCGCTCACGTGATCAATCAAGTCACTTCCGGTCACGTGATCCTCAATGAGGTCACTCACTTCCGGTTGGCCATTAGGTCATGTGACGTCACTTCCGCTCACGTGACTCATCAGGTCACTTCCGGTCACGTGATCCTAAATTAAGTCATATGACGTCACTTCCGGTCCCCTAAGTAGGTCAGTAGGTTACCCAGAATGCACCACTAATCCCCTAAGTAGGTCACTTCCGGTCACGTGACCAAATGGTGGCCTCTGATTGGTTGCAGGGTTACCCAGAATGCACCACTAATCCCCTAAGTAGGTCACTTCCGGTCACGTGACCAAATGGAGGCCTCTGATTGGCTGCATGTCGATTGAGTAATAAACAGTACTTAACTATAGTCCCGTTCCGATACATACTATACTACTTGTCCCGATGGCCGCTGTGCTTCGCTTGCGGTGCATGCGGGAACAGTCGGTCACTCCAGGTTGGCCAGGTTTGGGCCCCCCCCTCTAGAAATTATTGGATCCGCCACTGATTATTATGTAACATTTAGCAATTATGTGAAAAATTGTATTTTTGCCTCAATCCTGACCTTGACCATGACTAAATGTGATCTTTAATATGGTTATTAAAATAGTAACTACCATTATAAAGACAATACTGAAACATACCACAGTAGGAAGTTTAATGATTGCTTTGACCTTGATCTTGAGAAATCTAATCACCAATATGCCGAATAAGAGTTTACAACATACTGAAGGTGTTTTTTGTATAACCATAAATTCTCGCGCAGAAGTGGCGGCTAGTACGTGAGTCAGATCACCAGTGCAGATCATACGATCGGCCAAGAGTCAGGGTGCGACTCAAACATAAGATCACCAGTGTGGCTTCTAGGATCGGCCCAAAGTTAGAGTGCAGCTTATACATGAGTTCCGCTTATATGCGAAAATTACAGTAACAGATTATGAACATATGTCCTTGTGTACATTTTATTTGGTCTTAAAATCAAAATCATAGACCTTTATACAGTAGAGATATCAACTTTTTTTGAAAGGCTTTCAGAACACGCCATGAGTTCATGGGACTATCTCCCTGTAGGGTTTATAGTGGACACAACTGACGAATCTGTTCTGAAAAAGCCTCCTGATATCTTTCGCTGCAAGGTCCCTGCAGATAAGCCAGTTCTGCAACCAGACTAATTTATATATTCCATTTGAGTTGTTACAAGAAATGGGCTACATAGACAGACTTGCACACTAAATTGGCCAAGATCGTGGTTACTGCATGAGTGGAGTCCTGCGCCCTACTGCACAAGGCCAAAAAAAAGAGAAGGTTTGTTTCAGGTCACTCGACCGACCCTATCAAAACAGGGCCGACCCTTTTTTTGGTCAAATTTAGGGTCTTCGGAAAGGCGACCTAGTACTTTTATGTTAATCCACCCTTCTTGGCTGTAGGTCTAGAGCAGTACAGTCCAGGATGCCACTCATGCAGTAACTATTGTCGAGGTCACCTTTTAGTGAAACATAATATTATAATTTATCATGTTTTATGGTTTTACAGTTATTTATTGATGTTAGTATAACACATGTTGGGACGTTAGTATGGCATGTGTTCGGACGTTAGTGTGACATGCGTTCAGACTTTAGGCAAATGGCCCACAGTCAGCGGGGCCTATAGCGATGACTCAGGTTTCTCCGTATGGGCGGCCATGTTAGTTCTGTGCTCGCAATCTATCGTAAGACTTAGGCAGTGACCAGTCAGTCACACACCATAGCTTCCGGGGAGCAGGCTACAAAACGAGAGCAGAACCAAGGTCTCACGAGATTACTGGTTTCTGTGTATACAGAGTGGTTGCGGGAACAAGTCCGATCCCGGTAGAGGCCTATAGTCAGGGTGCCATTCGTCATGGCCCTGATATTCTGCAGGGCCAATTGTCATGGGGCCCTTTCTCTGCAGGGCCCCTGATCCTTGTACCGTTTGGGGGATTCGGAGTAATGTCATTAAAATGTTCGGCACAATGAATGCAGGTTCAGTAAATAGATTCATCAGGATTGCATTCATACAACATGCTAACAAAACGTATTTATAAAGCACATTTAAAGCAGTATGCGGCCATAAAAGGGCTATCTATTCCAGGGTTGTCAATTTGACGACCCTAGACGTGTCACTTAGATTGGATCACCTGGACTAACACTGTCAGTCGGATGAGCCTATCATGTGGGATGGTAACCACTAGGATCCTAGGCCCTGAGGAAGTTTGACACCCTGATGATAGGCACTATGGAATTCCGACCAACTGATGATAGGCACTCTGATTTTAGCCCCCCCCCCCCAGAATTTAGGCCATTTTCGAGCAGGTTATGACTAAATATATCATTCAAACAATCAAGCCATAGGCGGCGGAGCAGCCCAAAATGTGTGGGGGATGAGCTGTGTGGAGAAAGGGGGTTCGGCAGTTTGGGGGAGGATAGTAAGATAAAGGCTATATTCAAAGGAAAAACGAATCTCAATATATAAGCCCTATTTCAGTTGAAATAAAGACTTTATAATGGAGTATGTGGTGATAAGGATTTTGGTTGAGCAAGATGTGACATACAGGGGGCTGGAGCATTGCCTCCAGAAACATTTCGAGAATATAGAAGTAAATTGGTACATTTTAGTGCATTTTGGCCAACAGTATACAAACAGTGAGATGGGGATGGGCATTGCTTTTTAAAGGGATAAAAACAGTAAAATGCTGAACCCCAAAAGGTGTGGGGGTTGAAACATAGTCCATCCCCCACACCTAAAATAGTGCGGGGGTTGCATCCCCCACATCCCCCACGGTTCTGCCGCCTATGCCAAGCACCTAATGTCCAACAATTCAATGACTAAGGCAGGTTATAGTGACATACATACACCCAACACCCGAACACCTACCCAAAATCAGACACCTACCCAACACCTGACCACCCAACACCCAAACACCTATCCAACACCCAATCACCCAACACCCAAACACCTATCCAACACCCAATCACCCAACACCTGAACACCTACCCAACATCCAAGCACATACCCAACACCCGACCACCCAACACCCAAACACCTGTCCAACACCCAACACCCGAACACCTACCAAAAGTACAACACCCAACACCTGAACACCCTATCCAATGCCAGAACCCCCAACATCCAAACACCTACCCAACATCGCACATGGTTGGGTGTTTGATAGGCATATAGTCAGGTTTCATAACCAGACTAGATGTTGGGTTATTGGGTGTTTGAATAGCCAGAAATGCGCCAAAATGTCTTGGTTTCATAACCTGGTCGGGTGTTGGGTTATTGGGTGTTTCAAAAGTAGGTTTCTCTTTCATCTATACATAAGTAGTATTGTATGTATCGGAACGGGACTATGGTTAACTACTGTTTATTACTCAATCGACCTGCAGCCAATCAGAGGCCTCCCTTTTGGCGGGAAGTTCAAAAGCAGCCAATGAGAGGCCTCCCTTTTGGCGGGAAATTCAAATAGGTCACGTGACCGGAAGTGACCTACTTCCGGTCACGTGACCTTTGGGCGGGAAATTCAAAGAGGTCACGTGACCGGAAGTGACCTACTTAAGAGGGTCACGTGACCACCATGTTGGCGGGAAATTCAAATAGGTCACGTGACTGGAAGTGACCTACTTAAGGGGGTCACGTGACTACTAGGTTGGCGCGAATTTCAAATAAGTCACTTGAGATTTTTATGGATAAATAAATTTTAAAAAGAAAAAGCAAGCTGAAAGCTTGCTAAAAAATATTTTTAAAATGTGGCTCTTTTTTTTAGGGGGGGGAGGGGCACTCTGGGGGGCACTCTTTAAGATGCATGGGGGGGGAGGGGGGAGGGGGGAAGGGTTTTTAAGAGTAAGACTCGCCTCTCTGCCCTCTCTTTAAGGGCAGAGAGGCGAGTCTACTGGTTCGTCTACTTACAATGAAATGTATCATGATGCGTTTATGATGATGTGCATCATGATGTGACTATCTTACAACCCTATAAGAAATAAGCAAGGTCTCTCTCCTATACATAGGCGTACTTACACTGGCTATTTGTAAACTAATTTCTCTTGAATCAATTAACAGCTTACATTTTTTCTTAGATGTCATCTGACAGCTTCTTGCTAGGCTAAGATATTGTTAAATAAACAACTTGGAAAGCTAATTACAGTTTTCTGGGCTTGAAATATAGTCTTTCAACAGCTCCTGTTTTACAGCCATTCGGTCAGCGACAGCCCCCTTTTCTTATCTTACACAGAGGCAAATATCAGAGGCACCCAATGGCGGCTAAACGGCTCTCAGACAAGGGTCGGGCACTGCTGGACTATAATAGATGGGTCAATAGCGGGATCCTTATGCCCCAGTCTGTCAATGCTGGCCAGACTTTCAAGCAAGTTTGCCAAAGACCAGCCTGTCATTGAATGTCCGACTTAGCCTGCCTGACCCTCAGTAGAACGGTCCTTGACCCATCTATTATAGTCCAGCAGCGCCCGACCCTTGTATGAGAGTGGTATTGGCGCCATTGGCTGACTCTGATATTCGCCTGTGTGCACGGGGGGAGGAGAGGGTTCACAGCTACAGCTCTCTTAAGGCAAAGCTCGGCTTATAGAGCACTACTAGTGGAGGTCTGGATGAGGAGGCTATGGCATATGACGTTTGTCTTAAAAAATAGCCATGGCGCATGTCGATGTCGCTTAATTATGCTCATATCTCATGTCGATTTTAAGAATTGCTCATGTCACCTGTCACTATGTTTTTCAAGCTTCATGTCAAATGTCACTAGGCCTCATCTCGAATTTAGTGGTCCACACCGCCGCTGCTGCTGCTGTCGGTGCTGCTGCTGCTGTTGGTGCTGCTGCTTGTGCTGCTCGTGCAGCTGCTGCAGCTGCAGCAGCAGCAGCTGCTGCAGTTGCTGACGATGTCACGGATGCTGTTGACAGATTCTGCTGCTGCTGCTGCTGCTGCTGCTGCTGCTGACGATGTCACGGATGCTGCTGACAGATGCTACTGCTTGTGCTGCTCGTGCAGCTGCTGCAGCAGCTGCTGGCTGCTTGTGCTGCTGACGATGTCATGGATGCTGCTGCTGCTGCTGCTGCTGCTGCTGCTGCTGACGATGTCACGGATGCTGCTGACAGATGCTACTGCTTGTGCTGCTCGTGCAGCTGCTGCAGCAGCTGCTGGCTGCTTGTGCTGCTCGTGCAGCTGCTGCAGCTGCTGACAATGTCACGGATGCTGTTGACAGATGCTGCTGAAGCCGCTGCTAGATGCTGCTGCTTGTGCTGCACGAGACCGAGTAGCCGCTATTCGGCGTTTCACTCCTTATGTACCCTGTCCTAGATAATCCTCTTAAACGGCTGAAAAGACTCTCTCAGCACAGAGTCTCTACTCAATGTAAGAGATCTGTTAAGTAAGTTTTCACATGCCACCTGACTACTACGGGAGGGTTTAGACTTAAGCAGCTTAGTGCACACACGTGTCTGTTAGAAAAGCTACTTGCACACCTGCCTTCCTTTTTCACTAGTATTTACCCCCTGCCGACTTATAAGGCGCCTATACACGTGTCAGCCTCCTTATATACGCCTTCTTGCTTCTAGAGCTAAGCTGACTGGCAGCTATTTTAAAAGAGAATACCCGTTACCTGTATAACGGATAAGGGGGTTATGAGATTAGCGTGTGTATACAAAAAAAAAGCTACAGGGGGCGCGTGTCTGTCTGTGAGGTAGAGACCATGTGGTAAGCGACTCAAGTGTAAAACAAAAGCACCTCCTCTTGCCGCAGTGAGTGGCGCGGACGTCGGCTGGCTAGTTGAATAAGCGTCAGCTTAAAAGATAATCCGTCCACGGGCTGGCGCGTCACACCTGTCGTTAATCACCCCCTGTAGTCTTTGTATACACAGGTGACCCGGCTTTATCTCTTCACCAGCTATAATCCCATATACATGTAGCGCACGTTACACTCGTTATCTCTCTTTTCATGCTGATGGATTAGGGGTGGAAGGGTTCAGGTGAAAAGCGATTTGATTCCTCTCTGGAAGAGGGTGGGGCTCTAGGTGAAAACAAGCTTAGAACATCCAGATTAGCCGCTCTCTCGGCTATATAAAGAGCCTCAATTTTTTTTATCTCTGCCCACTTCGTCTTGTTGTACACTATCAGTCACGAGGCAGACGCTCGAAGTAGCAGATGTTTGCAGTATGGTTTATACAGAGGTTACCTGCTAATAGGATTTTGTCAGAATAGGGTGAGTTGCTCTTAAAATGAACATTTTAAATGGGTTGTTAATATGGTATCTGATGTTAATGAGCTAACACCTAACATTGAGGATTATGACCTCCCAGAGGGGCGTCTCGCCAAATTCTCCGGTCTTGACTATAGTCTTAACTGTCTAAAGACTGTGGAGCACGTTAATGGGTGGTCTCCTTACTAATTTCACTTGACCAGGCCGGCAGGGTCAACTAGTCTAGGTAATTACAACCACAAGGGCGGCTACTCAACATGCAAGTAGACCTACTACTACGAGATTGTCTTTTGACCACTCTGCTGCCGCCTGCTGGTCTGGCGATTACATGCTTTAGTATAGTTCTCCGCTCTTTTCGTCAGATGACGCCACAATAGGGTTTTTGTACATTTCCACGATACTCGCGAACATTTTAAACGCATAATGACCTATAATAAGCAACAAAGCACACTTCTAATATATTGAATATAAGAAACATGTCAACGTTGTGTATTTCTGATAGAATGAGGCAGATTCTTTGAAATATCAACTAAACTATAGCGAGATTGAAAATACTACACCATATCTAAAGCGATATAAAAGCTATATAAAGTCAGAACCTCTCACGGATCGGTATTCTGCAACGGATCACTCAACCATTCGTCCTCGAAAGCAACACAGGGCTCCTGTCCATCAGGACTTTGAGCCTTGACGCTTTTGAGGGAGGTTTGATCTTATGCTGCTTAATATGTGGTGTAATTAATCAACACCGCGGCCCCTCTTTAGGGGCCACACAATAAACAAAGAATAAAAAAGGGTAGGTCTTAGGTTTAAAGTGAATCTCCCAGGATTTTGGCGAGGCCGACAAAGGGGGAGATAACAGATTAAACTGCAGGAGACTATACGCAAACCTTGATACTCTCAGAGGGGAGCTCCATATTGCGGGCCTGTGGTCAGATCTATCACCTCCAGGGTGCAGTCTGCATGTCATAAATGACCACCACAGACATTGGGATATAATGTTAATCCTACTCCAGGGTCTCCATAATTAGCGGGGGCTCGCCTTGAGATGGGAAATTCACTACAGCACTATCTGTCGTTGAAAATGGTGCTCGTGTAGAGTCGGGATGATGTACCAAAAGAGCATTTTATACACAATGATAGCTCGCCACACCCTTTGAGCAGCTCCATTGCCTCGGTAAAAGTGTAGGGGTGTGCTTTCCACCTTCAGTCATCCATAGATTCGATCACCATCACCCCCCTTGAAATGACCTCAGCTGTTAATTAGGGCGTAAAGCAGCCCAACAACCAACCAAGTCCCTGTCAAAGATGTGAATAACGAACGCGCTAGTATAGTTCCCCGCTCTTTCGTCAGATGGCGCCACAATAGGGGTTTTGTACATTCCTACGATGCTCGCGAACATTTCAACGCATAATGAGCTATATAGGCAACAAAGCGCGCTTCTAATATATTAAAATATAAAAAACAATTCAATATTGTGTATTTCTGATAGAAATGAGGCGGTTTCCTTAAATACCAACTAAACTATAGCGAGATGAAAAATACCACACCATATCTGAGGCTTTATAAAAAGCTATAGAAAGTCAGAACCTCACACGGATCGGTATTCTGTCTGCAACGGATCACCCCTGACCCACTGGTCCTCGCATGCCACACACGGCTCTGCCGTGTTTGAGCTTTGAGGTATCACCCATCAAGTGATCCATGCTGCCCAACATGAGGCGTAATTAACTACGCTGATGTTGCATAGCACAGCGGCAGCATCTAACTAACTCTAAGGAGTTAGTCGGCCCCTCTTTAGGGGCCACACAATAAACAAAGAATACCCTGAATCTGGGACCTGCGGGCGAGGGCCCCAACTGTGAAGGCATTATTGGCTACATTGGTAATATCAATTAAAACTTTAGACAACACCCACCTTAAGTATCATTAACGGACAATATCAATAAACTTAGCATCCTCCTGGTTACCACATTTAGCACCAATTTTACAACTCACAGGGGCCACCCTTGAAAATAACACAAGCCTCACCACGCTTTTATTGCTCTGCTGATTTCTCCAATCCAAAACATTGGGTATCTAGTCCAGCTGTGAGCTCATTAGGTCAGCCCTTTGTCGGCCTCGCCGGCAAGTCCCGGATTCAGTATAGAAAGACTAAGGGGGCGGGGGGTAGGTCTTTAGGTTTAGTGCTATCTGTGTCATTAGACCATTCTTAAAAATCGACATGTGACATGAATAAAAAATTCTCAATTACTGTATAAGTAGGCGCCTCAACTCTTCCTTCAAATTCCGGCCTTGCGGGTGGTCAAATTTTTAAAAAAAAATTCCTAGGGTCTATGGTCCCAAGAGTCCGATTGTATCAATTACGGTGCCCCTACATTTTCCCCCTTAGTGACACTAGTGACAACGCCTTTTTCACTTAGTGTCATGTGATCTTAAAAATCGACATGCGACATGGGACACGTTCATCTCAAACCCTTAGCCTCTAAGGAGTTCAAAATAGCGCTGCCGCTGCCGCTGTAGTCTGCCCGTTTCTGTGATCCAATATGCACCCTTCCTAATAGCACCCCCACTGGTGCATTGCATAAAAATAGCCCCCCTGACCTCATTTCTTGAGCTATAAAAAACACAATCCCCTCATTTTAATCACAATATCATGGCAGTCAACATGAATGGAGCCATTAGTGGGGAAAGATAAGAGTCTCTGTTTTCTGTAGCCTACAATATTATGGTGACATTCTTTATGTCAAAATGTAATAAATAAATATGAGTTGTTAAAACTTGTTACCATGGGGATGTTGGTAATTGTGTTCTTGAAGACGTATGTGAAATCCAGATGTATGTGCCTCTGCCCAATGATGTCCCTAGCCATTTTAAGTAAACCTGTTCTGTCTGAGTTAGAAGGGTGCCTAGGGCCAGAGCTACAGAACCCCTAACTGCTGTGAAAGTGCCCCTCTCCTGCCTAGATCACAGAAATGGGAAATATGTTCAGATGCATTCACCATGATATTTCTGGATCTAGGCATGATAGAAACCCCTGATCTTTACAGATCTGAAAAGCTCTCATAGGGATCTATACTAATGGAACCAATATGTATTTTTTAACTCATTTTTCAAAAATTTATCAAACTCCCTACCTTAGCGCCCCTATAAATAGGGTTAAGTACCTGTCCGACTCCCCTACCACTGCTGCTGGAGGAGTACCGAGAACTACCCTCTTTTTAGAAAACTAAGTAAAAATATCCTTCTTCATGTCCAGTTACATACAATGTCGATCAATTTGACACTGTAGCAGCATGTCTCCATATCTGTATGCTGCATAAATGCACAATACACGGTTCTGCACGCACTTAAACCAAGGCTAACATGGGTGACCTATATAGATGTGATACTCTCGTTTTCGGGGCTAGTAGAAATTAGGCGGCTAATATGGACGTTCCGGGTTCGAACCCTCACTAAGTTTTAGTCAAGACGTCTAGCCACGTCGCCTAAGGCGACGAAAGCGCGTCAAGGTCTTTACAGGGTTCGAACCCGTGAGCTGCTCCTTGGGGCCACAAAAAACGCTTCAGCCTTGAAATCCCATAGGAAAGAAATTTTGGGTTTTTGGACTTTAGGCCTTAATTTGGGGGTGATCCCGGGCTGATAGAAAAATAATTCTTGGACGAGCGGATAGCTCTGGATCTCTTTTTATCTAAAACAGCGAAAAATTGATTATGGTTCCGCCGCAATTCATCCGACGAGGGGTAATCAGCCCCCCCCTCTGCCAATCACGGCAGTGAGTTTAGACGGCGCGCAATCACTCGCAGCCATCGCGGACGGACCAATTGGTCCTGTCGGCATTTTAGTATGGTTCGTGTGACCTACTTAGAGGCTCACACGGTGGGGGTGTGTCCGGCGTTCGGCGCGCTGATTGGCTACTGGTGGGAGGTGCCGTGCTGCGTCAGGAACTTTACCTATTTGGGACGGGTGTTAAAGGCGCACTGAGTTGAGGTGCACCTTTAAGCAAGAGCACAATCCGGCCGTCGCGTTGGTAGCCTTACTACCCGTCGCGCATTCAACTGGAGGCTTAAGTGTGACAAATGACGATTCTTTGTCGACGCGACTACTAACATCAGCAGCATCGGCAGCAGCGGTAGCAGCATCGGCAGCAGCTATAAGGTGAAACCATGTTCAGACACGGTCGGCGTGTGAGACCTGTCCAGGCACGTCCGAGCAGGTTCTAACGTGTCTGAACATGTTCCGGAGTGCAAGACGCGTGCACACACAGACCGAACAGACACACACAGACCCACACACCCACACACCCCTATGTAGTGTGGGATGTAAAAGAACCCTTGTCTCGGTAAAAGGGCAATAGATTCGATCACCATCACCGCCCTTGAAATGACCATAGCTGTTAACTAGGGCGTAAAGCAACCCACACACCCACACACCCACACACCCACACATTTTTCTGTATGAGACTTCAGACCTGAAGCTGCTCAGTGTACGGGACTAGGTTTTGTCATATGCCCTACGGACGCTACTCAAGGGGGAATAAGAGAGCTGTCTCACCATGGCATGGGCTGGCTGTAGTTTTTTATGTTTAGGTACCTACAACCAAACAGCCAGTACCCACCCCAGGGCTTCATGTCGCACGCGGGAAAAGTATAAAGATTCGAACGGTGGCGCCAACTGTCGGAATAGCGGGTACACTACGTCAGTAGTTCTTTTGTTCTCCGCTGAGTGACTGGGCGAAATGTAGTCGGTAGCTCTATTTTCAGTGCACTGTTCTGTTCATTTTCTACACTTAACGCTTAAATGGAACACGTGTTTGTACAAGCTAGCCGTTTTTATCAGTGCAAAAATTAAATAAGCATCGGATAGAACAATAAAAAAATGAGAAAGTAATCCAGCACTTAGTATAACACGCCAGTTTTATCATGAGACACCGAAAGTCTGGTTCTTTCGGGTGCATAAGACAGTCGACCGAGAGCTCCAAACCAACCAAAACGTACCAGAGTGCGATCTATCTCATTAGAACGTACCCGACAGGGCAGGGGCCTTCTACACCCCGGCTCTGATGAGCAAGCGACAATTGTTGCAGAGGTCCTATTCCTCTTTTGAGGTGGGACCGAAATTGAACAAAAGAATAAACTAAACCAAAAGCCTTAAGATTGAAAGAGTTGTAGATGACAATTTTAACGAGGAAGTCGTATTCATTAGTTTACAAATAGCCAGTGTAAGTACGCCTATGTATAGGAGAGAGACCTTGCTTATTATAAGATTAATCGAGTACTTACCATGTAATATAAGTATGAAGATTAATCGTTGTTCTTCGAGAGACAGATAAACATATCTGCTGAGTACACAGGAGAGGCTACGTCACTTCCGGTAGTCAGATATTTAGCGCCAATCCGAGAGGAAAGACGTGTGCCCACTAGAGCAGCAACTCACACACATATTTGGAGGAATTAGGCAGGTAAGAACTTTTATGTACCATTCCTTTTACATATATTTGCACCTTTGAGAAAGAACAACCTGTTGTTGATGTTTATTTTCCTTCAGATTGCCGAAAATGTGACCGCAAATGTGACCGAAAATCCGCCGGTGGGCGAAAATTGGGGATTTTCGGAAATTGGGATGAATGGTCATCCAGATAATGTGCAATTTCTCAAATGTGCAATTATAGTTCAGTTTTCACAATAATATGGATTTTGTCATCCAGTTATAGTGAAAAATTGGAGTTTAGATTGTGTAGAGCTTAGTTGCTGCTAGGGGCTGGCATGATTCAGCAAGACCAGTCATCCATCTTGGATTTCTGACTGAGTCACTGATTTATGTTGGCTTTTTATTTGTTATGTTGGCTCATAGTGCAGTACTGCTGCCTCATTTGTTGAGGAATGTTTCAATAGCGAAACGAGCCTTCATAAGGAATAAAATTGTGATGGGATAAACTCATATCTGCAGAGATAGAAATTTATCCTGTTATACACTGTAGATCTCTGTTTTATTAGTGAATACACTTTTAAAATAAAGAACCAGGAAGGACTTACCACTGTCTTATGCATGGTCAAAGACAGAATAATATCAACTACTACCTGTCATAACAGCTTGGCAGACTCTAGATATTGGTTGAAGTCAAGACACTTAAAGCTTTGCTTGCTACTTTGTAGTTGACACCTCAGTTATTCTCTTATAACTCAGTTATAGAAGAATGACATTTGAGGTTGTTCTCCACTCATACAGACTTGAGTGAGGTGAACTGTCAAGTCAGTGTCAGGTGTGTCTTGTTGTACTTTGTACATGTTTGGACCAGTCCTTACCAAGACATATACCTTATGCCCAAAATTTCTTTGAGGCATTAAATAACTCAGTTGTGTTGATACAGATCCACACTGAGTGCTTGTGTTGAATACACAAGTTTACCCATACCTTATGCCGAAAAATTCCTAGAGTTAGGCATTTAAGAAGTTTGTGTTGTTGTGAAATGAAAACACAAAGAGACTTAACTGGTCCACCTTTTATAGGGTCTCATTTATGTGCTTAGGGTTTGTGACTGGTAACACAAAATACCTATACCTTATGCCGAAAATTTCTTTGGCCTTGTGTTTTAATCCCCACCTTAAAACACTATTAGCACACATGTCTCTTTGATTTGAACATCAAGATGACTTAACTCATGTGGAGGTACCTTGGGTTTGGACTAGTTTCCAAAAAGACCCACACCTTATGCCCAAAAATTCCTTGGGTTTCACGTCACAGTCGCTGTCAGTCACGTCATAGACGTTGCCTCTGTCAATCACGGCGTAGACGTGGCAGCTGTCAATCTTGTCCTAGACGTTGCTTCTGTCAATCACATCATAGACGTTGCGGCTGTCAATCACGTCATAGATGTTGTCGCTGTCAATCACGTCATAGACGTTGCTGCTGTCAATCACGTCATAGATGTTGTAGCTGTCAATCACGGCATAAACGTTGCTGCTGTCAATCACGGCGTAGACGTTGCAGCTGTCAATCACGGCGTAGACGTTGCAGCTGATCCTCATGTAGGAGACGCTGGCGTCGCAGACGTGGCCGCTGACGCTAGAGTCCCAGACGTGGCCACTGGCGCTCGCGTCCCAGACGTGGCCGCTGGCGCTCTCGTTCCAGATGTGGCCGCTGGCGCTCGCGTCCCAGACGTGGCCGCTGGCGCTCGCATCCCTGACGTAGGCGATGTTGCTCGCATCCCAGACGTAGGCGATGTTGATCACATTAATGGTCTCACGTTAATGATGATCACATTGATGGCGGTCTTGTTGATGCCAATCATGCCCTAGACCTAGCCGCTGACGCTTGATACTAGCTGGCGCACATTCAGTCTATATTAGGGATGTCGCAGACATAGCCGCTGTCGCTCAAGAGAGTTGTAGCCGCTGGTGCGCACGTTGTAGACGTTGCAGTTGTCAATCACGCTGTAGACGTTGCAGCTGTCAATCACGTTGTAGAACTTGCAGCATCACGTTGAAGACATTGCAGCTGTCAATAAGGTCATAGACGTTGCAGCTGTCTTTCACGTCGTAGACGTTGCAGCTGTCAATCATGTCGTAGACGTTGCAGATGTCAATCACGTTGTAAACGTTGCAGCTGTCAATCACGTTGTAGATGTTGCAGCTGTCAATCACGTTGTAGATGTTGCAGCTGGCTCTCACATCGTAGACGTTGCAGGAATAATCACGTCGTAGATGCTGCAGCTGTCCATCACGTCGTAGACGTTGAAGCTGTCACTCACGTTGTAGACGTTGCAGCTGTCAATCACGTTGTAGGAGTTGCAGCTGTCAATCAAGTTGTAGACTTTGCAGCTGTCAATCACGTCGTAGACGTTGCAGCTGTCAATCATGTAGTAGACATAGCAGCTCGCATCCCAGACGTGGCCGCTGGCGCTCTCGTTCCAGACGTGACCGCTGGCGCTCGCGTCCCAGAAGCAGGCGATGTTGCTCGCATCCCAGATGTGGCAGCTGTTGCTCACATTAATGGTCTCACGTTAATGATGCTCACATTGATGGCGTTATTGTTGATGCCAATCATGCCCTAGATCTAGCCACTGACGCTTGATACTAGCTGGCGCACATCCAGTCTATGTTAGGGATGTCGCAGACATAGCTGCTGGCGCTCATGTTGGAGGCATAGATGCTGGCCTCGATATCAGCTGGCGCACATTAAGACTATGTTCTTCTAGGACTTCGCAGATGTAGCTGCTGGCGCTCACGTCTGAGGCGTAGCCGCTGGAGCTCACATAAAATACATAGCCGCTGACGCTCAAGAGAGTTGTAGCCGCTGGTGCGCACGTTGTAGACGTTGCAGCTGTCAATCACGTTGTAGACGTTGCAGCTGTCAATCACGTTGTAGACGTTGCAGCTGCCAATCACGCTGTAGACGTTGCAGCTGTCAATAAGGTCATAGTAGTTGCAGCTGTCTTCCAAGTCGTAGACGTTGCAGCTGTCAATCACGTCGTAGACGTTGCAGCTGTCTTTCAAGTCATAGACGTTGCAGCTGTCAATCACGTCGTAGACGTTGCAGCTGTCATTCACGTTGTATACTTTGCAGCTGTCAATCACGTCGTAGACGTTGCAGCTGTAAATTATGTTGTAGAATTTGCAGCTGTCAATCACGTCGTAGACGTTACAGCTGTCAATCATGTCGTAGACATAGCAGCTGTCAATCACGTCATAGACGATTGCATGTCAAATCGTCGTAGACGTTGCAGCTGTCAATCACGTCGTAGATGTTGCCGCTGACAATCACGTCGTAGAAGGTGCAGCTGTCAATCACGTCTTAGACGTTGCAGCTGACAATCAGGCCGTAGACGTTGCAGCTGGCCATCAGGTTGTAGACGTTGCAGCTGACAATCAGGTCGTAGACGTTGCAGCTGGCAATCAGGTCGTAGACGTTGCAGCTGCCCATCACGTCGTAGATGTTACAGCTGACAATATACTCTTAAGTATCCAATTGTCTAAGCCCTCATCCACGTCATAGACGCAGCCGCTGTCCGCTTTTGTATTTGGTTTGGACAAGTTTCCGAAAAGACCCACAATTTTGGATCACTTAAGAGTTGTGGATACTTGAGTGCACTTTACCTGGTTAGGGTTTTGTACCTCTTTGTTTTGGGGTACCATTCAGTTGTAGGGTTGTAAGATAGTCACATCATGATGCACATCATCATAAACGCATCATGATACATTTCATTGTAAGTAGACGAACCAGTAGACTCGCCTCTCTGCCCTCTAAAAGAGAGGGCAGAGAGGCGAGTCTTACTCTTAAAAACCCTTCCCCCCCTCCCCCCCTCCCCCCCAATGCATCTTAAAGAGTGCCCCCCAGAGTGCCCCTCCCCCCTAAAAAAAAAGAGCCACATTTTTAAAATATTTTTTAGCAAGCTTTCAGCTTGCTTTTTCTTTTTAAAATTTATTTATCCATAAAAATCTCAAGTGACTTATTTGAAATTCGCGCCAACCTAGTAGTCACGTGACCCCCTTAAGTAGGTCACTTCCAGTCACGTGACCTATTTGAATTTCCCGCCAACATGGTGGTCACGTGACCCTCTTAAGTAGGTCACTTCCGGTCACGTGACCTATTTGAATTTCCCGCCCAAAGGTCACGTGACCGGAAGTAGGTCACTTCCGGTCACGTGACCTATTTGAATTTCCCGCCAAAAGGGAGGCCTCTCATTGGCTGCTTTTGAATTTCCCGCCAAAAGGGAGGCCTCCGATTGAGTAATAAACAGTAGTTAACCATAGTCCCGTTCCGATACATACAATACTACTTACATAACCTGCTTTTGGTGGTTGCATGTTTGAATATGGATGTTAGACACATGGCCTGTCTTCAGGAGGGCCTATCAATATCATCAGGGGGCCAAAAATCCGGAGGGCTGAAGCTCAGGGGGCTGAACATCAGGTGGCTGAACGTCAGGGGGCCTATCTTCATCAGGGCCTAGACACTGCACACCGGTTACCAGATACTGAGATATACAGCCTTAAACTCATTTATTTTATGATAGTCAGTGAGACTACCCTAAGGTCCTCTCATACGGCGACAATTTGAACCTTCGATTTTATTAATGTTTATTCCTGGTGTACGTTCGATTGCAGTGTAAATGTCACTCTTTCCTATCGGAGTAGAAATGTTTGTTTACATTGTTCAGTACTGACCTAAAGATACCTATGGAAAGTGTCCATATATTACAACCCTTGATAGTCCGGCTGGTCCCATTACTAAATAAAAAAGCCACTGGAAGGTGAATCACCGGATCTTTAAATCTACATTTCTCATGTGTGTGTGGGGATGTCACCGTGGATGGGAGCGGGGGGGGGGGCTGACTGCTTAGTGCGTTGATGGCTAGGGTCCCTTACTAGCTTCCTCATTCCTACATTAAGGTCTCAAAACGCTACCATAATTATCAGCTTTTAGATAATATGTAATGGTAAGTATGTATGATATAGGACTAGTATGATGGTCACATTTGTCCCCTAAACGCTAAGGAAAGAGTAGTACACCACAATTCCCGGTGGACCGACACCTCCCCCCCCCCGCCCCGATTAAAACAGTGCCATGCCCTGCCCATTTATAAATCCACATCAAAGCATTTCACATGCAAACACAGACAAACGTCCTCTGGTCATTTTCTTCCTTTTGATACTAAAATATAACATGCTAGTGAAAATCCCTCACCGGAATATCTGGTGGTTTTATCATGCTAAATAAACATTGTGCTACTTCTACTTTTTTACCGCAGCTAGAAACTGAATTAACTGGATTATCAGGACTAATTTAATGCTATATAAACGGTCTCCATTAACCCATCACTGGAAGGTGTGGTCAACATCACAGACCGAATTATCCCGACTCCACTATTAACAGTTCTTACCCAGGGAGGCGACTCAGTTCCAAACATACCGGGAGGTGTGGTCAAAAATTGGAGTGATATGGGTCCTTTTTAAGCCTCTATAGAGTGGGACTGTGAACTCCATTATGGGTATCTTTTTTAGGAGCTACTCTGTTATGGGTCTGATATTTAGGGTAGTGATACTCAGTGTCAAAATCTGCACAATTATATGTAGACAGAATGTATTGTAAAGAACTTAATAGCTGTAACAAAGTAAATTGGTAAGTTACAGACATTTATTGGATAAAAAGTAACACATTATGATGAATAGTTCATGTTTATATTTCATCTATACTACCGGTAATGTAACTAAGTTTCACACACATGGGTCCATATTCTTGGTAGGTCTGCACCATAATGGGTCATTTTTCAACTAATCAGCCTACTCACATATGGGTGAGGTGTTGAGGCTCATGACCACACATCCCGGTAAAAAGTCGCCCCCTTGGAGTTCTTATCACTTTATAACGGATTGCAACAACGTTATGGCGCCAACGTTATCTAAGAGACATATCTGATAAAATATTGGTAATTCAGAAGGATGAATTTCATTATGATTAGCCAATAGGCCTGTGTTCATTAGAATAAATAACATTGTTTTGTCGCCGAAAAACACGTTTTGACACCGACGAACACGTTTTGGCGCCGACAAAACATGTTCTCCGGCAACAAACAGTGATAGATATCTTAAGGACACAGGCCTAATAGCTATGTGGCAGGAGGCATCACGAATCATATATGCATATCGCCCACGCGTTAATATAGGCCTTTAAGGGCACCGGTACCCCAGGGGGCTGCCAGATTGTGTCCTAGGGTACCCAAAAGTGAAGTATCCATGTTGGTAGAGGTGGGGTCATTGGGGTCAGGTGTGTCTACAGGGTCCATCCAGGATGGTCTGAGGGCACTATTTGAAGGATCAAAAAAGGCTTTGATTTTCAACCTGCGATGAAATTCGTCTAAATCCCTGCGAAGGTTACCCATGTCGGGTTCACCAGGGGTGGGGCAGAAATTTAGACCTCTCTCCAACAAAGATTCTTCATCTGGGGTCAAAGAGTGATCTGAAAGATTCACAACTGCATTAGAGTAAAGTTCTGAAACATCAAATATTTTATTCTTGAAAATGACAATTGGGTCAAGATAAGGATTATTAGAATTGCTGCTGTTTCCTCTAACAAGGTCAAGTAAACTGCGCATTTCATCAGGTTCAATGTCCGGGATCACATCAACAGAAACATTTTGATCTTCCCGTACATGTTCAATCAATATACAGTTATTAATGTCATTGGGGTCCAAGGGGTCCTCAGAGTCATTAATGGGTATATGGATAACAGGTTGACTGTTTATAGAAGGGCTTCCCTGATTGCCCGTCTGAGGTCGGCCATTGTGACCGGCCTGTCTTCCTGTGAAGGGGCTCGACGTTGTTGTTGTTGGCGGCGGCGTTGGGGTGCCTGTTGCCACCCGTCCTGTGGTTGGGCGTTGGGGCCCTCCACAGACCGGGACCCCTGAAAATTCCGGGGGGCCCTCGGGGATGCTGAGCGGGCACGTCGTTGCTCCTTTGCTCTTGGGGCAGAAGGGGATCTGTTGTTCACCCTCTTTTTGTTGCCGTTCTTACCCTTGGCCTTGCCCTTCTTGCCCCCTTGTGGTGGGCTGTTGGGGGTGGCAGCCTGTCGGGGTGGCCTAGCGGCTCCCTGGTTGGTGTTGGGGAGGGGTGGGTAGTTAGGGTCTAACCACTCGTCAAGGGCTGCCTCGTCCCAGGATGATGGTTCCTGGGCCGGGGGGGGCCTACTCCTGGCTCTGGGCCAGGCATCAGTAGGGGTATTGAATCGGGGGGGCCGGTGTTTCGCCACCAGTGGCACTGGGGGCACTGGTGGTTGAGGCGGCTTTGGGGGCAGGGTTTGTTGGTGGGGGGGCAGCATCGGTGCCCCTGGTGAAGGATCCATTAGCCAGCTCACGTAGGGTGGGCTGCCTGGCCTTCATGAATTCTTTCTGTTGGGCCAGTTGATCCTTCAGTTTGGTTTGTTCCTTGCCTATGAACTCCAGTAATGGATGAGATATTATAATAGAACACAGAGCATATCGCCCAATTTCCGCAGTAAAAATCAAACATGTTAGATTTCTAAATTCTCACTTTTGTCATCCACTTTTGACACCCCCAAATTGCTATCCCACTTTTCCATTTGAGAATTTTGTCGTCCAGCTGTGTCCACAGGGAGACAAAACATATTTCATATTGGTATTCAAATTCACGTTTTAGCGGACGACAAACGGCTTTATATATGCTAGTGGACACAGGCCTAATATTCATTTTGAACTGAACATTCCGCCTCATTCCATAATAGGCCTGTGTTCACTAGGATCTATCAGACTGTTTGTCGCCGAAAAACACGTTTTGCCGCAGACAAACACGTTTGACATATGCCCAACCCGGCGGCACTGCGGTATTACATTTTTTGCTTTAGGACAACATGCATTCATCTGATGGCCACTGTCCACTGGGATAAGTTGGCTAACAGGAGTTCACAAAGTTAGAAGGGTGTATGCTTCAGACTCCACGAAGTCAATCATGCATTTTGAAAGATATGATCTATCACATTACGTGCACATGTCAGACATATATATCATCATCATCTTATCAATTTTTCTTTAGCCTAGAGCTAAAAAAAAAAGGTGTCTTTTTTATTTGGTTTGGTCAGCGTTGTAATCAATTCCCTTCAATTTAATGGAGCATTATATCTAAATTATTGATTACGAGGGTAAAACATAGGGTAAGTTTCAGGTAACATGGTCCGGGGAATAGGGTATGTTGGTCGGATTTTCCTCATTCTTGAACGTTGAAAGTACCTGGAATGAGTCGTGAATCACCCCACCAACTGGCGGATCATTAGGATGTCTCACTGATTCCTTCAATTAATAGGAATATCACGAAATTGTTGGGTATTCCTAATGAAAGCGTCGTTGCGTTATTAATATATTTGGTCTCGAAATTGTGATATATAGACAAAGAATCATGAGTTTTAGCCTGTTGTCTGTAGGGTGCTTCAAAACCCACTGATAAATATGATTGATATTAAGAAGTTGCGACCAATAAGATATGAATGGTCGTAGTTGAATGAGGCAAAGTGTTTCACAATATCTACCTTACGATCGATCATATATTACCCATTGGTCGTATCTTTTGAGCAAGATACGAATGCACCTTGTGAAACAGCTAGATACGATTGATCGTATCTTTATAGAGGTAGATACTACCAATTGGTCGTAACATCTGGCTATTTACGACCAATACCCCCAGCTTAATTTCCCTCTTTGATCTATAGGGTTACCTTTGGTCGTAAGTATATACGATTGGTTGTAAAGGGTCCTGCTAAATAATTCCAGTAAATTCTAAATAAAATGATTTTGCCTTGGCGGAATAGTGTGAAATTAAAGGGAAATCATCTGTACTTTATACTACATCTTTAAAATTACGAGTGAGCTACGATTGACATTTAAGCATTTCACAACCTGAAATACGTATATATGTATATATTCAATTGATGGCCACCCTCGACTGGGCTCTAATCGGTGGAAGCTACAGAGGAAATGTATGGGCTTAATCGGCCGCAGTTCCCCGGTGGACAGTTGCCATAGCAAAACCTTTAACAGAGGCTTTTATAATCGGTCGATGTGGGCACAAATTTTACTAAATCGGCTGACAGTTGGAAAGGGATCTCTGTCGGCCGATTTAGTAAAAAAGTATTAATCGGCCAACTAAACCCACCGATCTATGACAGCAGTAGTATAGTATGTATCGGAACGGGACTATAGTTAAGTACTGTTTATTACTCAATCGACCTGCAGCCAATCAGAGGCCTCCCTTTTGGCGGGAAATTCAAAAGCAGCCAATGAGAGGCCTCCCTTTTGGCGGGAAATTCAAATAGGTCACGTGACCGGAAGTGACCTACTTCCGGTCACGTGACCTTTGGGCGGGAAATTCAAATAGGTCACGTGACCGGAAGTGACCTACTTAAGAGGGTCACGTGACCACCATGTTGGCGGGAAATTCAAATAGGTCACGTGACGGGAAGTGACCTACTTAAGGGGGTCACGTGACTACTAGGTTGGCGCGAATTTCAAAATAAGTCACTTGAGATTTTTATGGATAAATAAATTTAAAAAAAGAAAAAAAAAGCAAGCTGAAAGCTTGCTAAAAAATAATTTAAAAATACGGCTCTTTTTTTCTAGGGGGGGAGGGGCACTCTGGGGGGCACTCTTTAAGATGCATGGGGGGGGGGGGAGGGGGGGAGGGGGGGAGGGGGGGAGGGGAAGGGTTTTTTAAGAGTGAGACTCGCTTCTCTGCCCTCTCTTTTAGAGGGCAGAGAGGCGAGTCTACTTACAATGAAAGGTATCATGATTGCGTTTATGATGATGTGCATCATGATGTGACTATCTTACAACCCTATGAGAAATAAGCAAGACATGGGCGTACTTACACGGGCTATTTGTAAACTAATGAATGTGACTTCCTCGTTAAAATCAGTATCTACAACTCTTTTAAGCCTAAGGCTTTTTCTTGAGTTTATTCTTTTGTTCAATTTCGGGCCCACCTCAAAAGAGGAATAGGCCCTCTGTAGCACTTGTCGCTTGCTCATCAATCAGAGCCGGGGTGTAGAAGGCCCCTGCCCTGTCGGGTACGAGATAGATCGACCTCTGGTACGTTTTTGGTTAGTTTGGAGCTCTCAGTCGACTGTCTTATCCACCTTAAAAAAACCAGACTTTCGGTGTCTCATGATAAAACTGGTGCCTTATACTAAGTGCTGGATTACTTTCTCATTTTTTTAGTGTTCTATCCGATGCTTATTTAATTTTTGCACTGATAAAAACGGTTAGCTTGTACAAACACGCGGTCTATTTAAGTGTTAAGTGTAGAAAATGAACAGAACAGTGCACAGAAAATAGAGCTACCGACTACATTTCGCCCAGTCACTCAGCGGAGAACAAAAGAACTACTGACGTAGTGTACCCGCTATTCCGACAGTTGGCGCCACCGTTATACTTTTCCCGCGTGCGACATGAAGCCCTGGGGCGGGTACTGGCTGTTTTGGTTGTAGGTACCGAAACATAAAAAACTACAGCCAGCCCAATGTCATGGTGAGACAGCTCTCTTATTTTTACCTTGAGTAGCGTCCGTAGGGCCTATGACAAAACCTAGTCCCGTACACTGAGCAGCTTGAGGTCTGAAGGCTCATACAGAAAAATGTGTGGGTGTGTGGGTGTGTGGGTGTGTGGGTTGCTTTACGCCTTAGTTAACAGCTATGGTCATTTCAAGAGCGGTGATGGTGATCGAATCTATTGGCCCTTTTACCGAGACAAGGGTTCTTTTACATCCCACACTACATAGCAGAGAGACGTCTAGCAGCCCCTAGAGGCCCCGCAGGGGGCTCGAGAGGTGCCGTGGAGAAGAGCAGATATCCACGAGAGGCCACGCCAACAACCAAATTCTATCTTTATCCCGCGAGAAAAGGAGATAAGGGTCAAGGTTATGAACCATCAAAAGATTTTAGAGTAAATTAAGTTATGAGATATTAATATAATGTACATATCTAGGGCCCGATATAGGGCCTCTGCAGATCCCCCTTCAGGGCCCCGATCCATGAGGCCTTAGAAACGGAGCTGGGTCATGTAACCAAGGGAGATCAGCAGTTGTTGATGTCGGCGCTGCCGAAAACGCTGGTAAATGACCGTTTTACTCATGTTTAGAGTCAGAATAGCTTGAGTATTACTTGAATATCGAAGAGTAGAGGTCAAATTACCCCAGACAAGGTGTTTCCATCTAGAAATTCTCGGCAGTATTTCCGAAAATTGCAAATATTGGTCCCAGCCCCACGGGGCCCCATACCGAGTATTAAAAGTTTGAGATGCAACTTTCATTCATGCTGTTGACCAATCAGGGGGCCCTGTTTTTACGACCTTGACTACATAGTAAAAGTGATTGACAACGTCAGATATCACTTGACGACGTCAAATATCGATCTGATATTTGATCCCTTGATATTTGATTCAAAACCCACATCGAGTGGGATAAAGCCTTTTATCATCTTTTGATTGTGAGGCATACACTTTTCTTACACACAACAGCTGTCATCTATCAAGGGGCTCTGGATAGGGGGTCCCCATGTCGAATGTCGATCTTAGAAAATGACCATGTCACATGGCAATGTCACTTAATAATGTTCATATCCCATGTCGATTTTAAGAAATGTTCATGTCACCTGTCACTATGATTTTTTGGGCCTCATGTCACTTGTCATTAGACCTCATGTCGTTTGTCGATTATAAGAAATGGTCATGTCACCATATCGAATTTAGCGGTCCACACCCATTATCAAGTGTCAGGGCATGTTGGCTGCTTGAACACGTAGTCTGTCATCACCCTTGTTTCTGTGCCTTATCTAAACAGGCAATTAGTGGCCGCTAGCCGAGAGTACCTCCCTGGTCGCCTCTCCCGAATCTGCTAGACGTCTCACTGATAGGAGTGTGTGGGTGTGTGGGTCTGTGTGTGTCTGTTCGGTCTGTGTGTGCACGCGTCTTGCACTCTAGTCTTGCGGACCACTGTTAAGCCTGTGGTTGGAGAGCGCGACATAGCCGCCCGCTACACTCTCTAAACAGAGGTCCGCAAGACTAGGCCGGATCGCGCTCTTGCTTAAAGGTGCACCTCAACTCAGTGCGCCTTTAACAGCCGCCCCAAATAGGTGAAGTTCTTGACGCGGCACAGCGCCTCCCACCAGTAGCCAATCAGCGCGCCGAACGCCGGACACACCTCCACCGTGTGAGCCTCTAAGTAGGTCACACGAATCATACTAAGATGCCAATCTCTTCTGTCGGTTCGTCGCGGTGGCCGTGAGTGATCGCACGGTCGCCAAGATTCACTGCCTTGATTGGCAGAGGGGGGGGCTGATTACCCCCCGTCGGATGAATTGCGGCGAAACCATAATCAATTTTTCGCTGTTTTAGATAAAAGAGATCCAGAGCTATCCGCTCGTCCAAGAATTATTTTTCTATCAGCCCGGGATCACCCTCAAATTAAGGCCTAAAGTCCAAAAACCCAAAATTTTTTCCCTATGGGATTTCAGTGTCTAAGCGTTTTTTGCAGCCCCAAGGAGCAGCTCACGTGTTCGAACCCTGTAAACGCTTTGACGCGCTTTCGTCGCCTTAGGCGACGTGGCTAGACGTCTTGACTAAAACTTAGTGAGGGTTCGAACCCGGAACGTCCGTATAAGACGCCTAATTTCTACTAGCCCCGAAAACGAGAGTATCACATCTATATAGGTCAACCATGTTAGCCTTGGTTTAAGTGCGTGCAGAACCGTGTATTGTGCATTTATGCAGCATACAGATATGGAGACAGGCTGCTACAGTGTCAAATTGATCGGCATTGTATGTAACTGGACATGAAGAAGGATATTTTTACTTAGTTTTCTAAAAAAAAAAAAAAAATAGTTCTCGGTACTACTATAATACTAATAGTGTCACTAAGGGAGAAAATGTAGGGGCACCGTAATTGAGAATTTCTTATTCATGTCGCATGTCGATTTTTAAGAATGCTAGTGTCACATGTCACTTAAATGGTCTAATGACACAGATAGCACTAAACCTATAGACCTACCCCCCGTCCCCTTAGTCTTTCTATACTGAATCCGGGACTTGCCGGCGAGGTCGACAAAGGACTTACCTAAGGCCAAACAAAAAAAAAGTTGTGTTCAGGTAACCCGACCGACCCTATCATTTTGCCCCGACCCTAATCTTTTTTTAGATTTTTTTTATTTTTTTTAGACTTTTCCTGATCTAGGTTATCACCAAAGGGGAAAGGAGTACCTAATGACCTTCAACTAGCCTATTTGTCATCATTTGAAAGATAAGAAGGGAGGAAATCCTTTCTATGACAAAAACAGTGCTGATAATGGCTTAATTAGACAGATATTGGTCCTACATTATCAAATAACAACTCTATACAATGTGATTCTCCCATACAACTCATCTCAAAACCCTAAAAAAAAAATCCTAAAAAAAAAATCGACCGACCTACCCTATTTTTTTTTTGGGCCATGTTACCTGAACACGGATTATTTTTTTGTTTGGCCCAATGAGCTCACAGCTAGACTAGATACCTCATGTTTTGGATTGGAGAAATCAGCAGAGCAATAAAAAGCGCGGTGAGGCTAGTGTGGCCCCTGTGAGTTGTAAAATTGGTGCTAAATGTGGTAACCAGGCGGATGCTGAGTTCATTGATATTGTCCGTTAATGATACTTAAGGTGGGTGTTGTCTAAAGTTTTAATTGATATTACCAATGTGGCCAATAATGACTTCACAGTTGGGGCCCTCGCCCGCAGGTCCCAGATTCAGGGTATTCTTTGTTTATTGTGTGGCCCCTAAAGAGGGGCCGACTAACTCTTTAGAGTTAGTTAGATGCTGCCACTGTGCTATGCAACAGCAGCTATTAATTACGCTTCATGTTGGGCGGCATGGATCACTTGATGGGTGATACCTCAAAGCTCAAACACGGCAGAGCCGTGTGTGGCATGCGAGGACCAGTGGGTCAGGGGTGATCCGTTGCAAACAGAATGCTGATCCGTGTGAGGTTCTGACTTTCTATAGTTTTTTATAAAGCCTTAGATATGGTGTGGTATTTTTCATCTCGCTATAGTTTAGTTGGTATTTAAGGAAACCGCCTCATTTCTATCAGAAATACACAATATTGAATTGTTTTTTATATTTTAATATATTAGAAGCGCGCTTTGTTGCCTATGTAGCTCATTATGCGTTGAAATGTTCGCGAGCATCGTAGGAATGTACAAAACCCCTATTGTGGCACCATCTGACGAAAGAGCGGAGAACTATACTAGCGCGTTTTCGTTATTCACATCTTTTGACAGGGACTTGGTTGGTGGCTTTACGCCCTAATTAACAGCTGAAGTCATTTCAAGGGGGGTGATAGTGATCGAATCTATGGATACCTGAAGGTGGAAAGCACACACCCTACACTTTTACCGAGGCAATGGTGGTGCTGCTCAAAGGGTGTGGCGAGCTAGACTGGAGGATGTAATAACTAAGCAGCAGAAGGACCAAAAAGACAATCTCGTAGTAGTAGGTCTACTTAGATCTTGAGTAGCCGCCCTTGTGGTTATAATTACCTAGACTAGTTGGCTCTGCCAGCCTGGTCAAGTGAAAATTGGTAAGGAGACTGTGAACTAAGCTAACATCTCATAAGTATTAGTTACCACCCCCTCACACCCGTTTAACAACGGATTCAGGGTCTAATTATGGAGACCCTAGAGTAAGATTAACAATATATCCCAATGTCTGTAGTAGACATTTACGACATGCAACCTGCCCCCTAGAAGGGATAGATCTGACCACAAGTCCGCAATATGGGACTCCCCCTCTGAGAGTATCAAGGTTTGCGTATAGTCTCTTGCAGGTTAATCTGTTATCTACCCCTTTGTCGACTTCGCCAAAATCCTGGGAGATTCACTTTAAACCTAAGGTCTACCCTTTTTATTCTTTGTTTATTGTGTGGCCCCTAAAGAGGGGCCGCGGTGTTGATTAATTACACCACATGTTAAGCAACATGAGATCAAACCTTCCTCAAAAGCGACAAGGCTCAGAGTCCTGTTGGACGGGAACCCTGTGTGGCATTTCAAGACGAATGGTTGAGTGATCTGTTGCAGATGCCGTTCCGTGAGAAGTTCTGACTTTATATAGCTTTTATATCGCTTTAGATATGGTGTAGTATTTTCAATCTCACTATAGTTTAGTTGATATTTCAAAGAATCTGCCTCATTCTATCAGAAATACACAGCGTTGACATGTTTCTTATATTCAATATATTAGAAGTGTGCTTTGTTGCTTATTATAGGTCATTATGCGTTTAAAATGTTCGCGAGTATCGTGGAAATGTACAAAAACCCTATTGTGGCGTCATCTGACGAAAAGAGCGGAGAACTATACTAGAGCATGTAATGGCCAGACCAGCAGGCGGCAGCAGAGTGGTCAAAAGACAATCTCGTAGTAGTAGGTCTACTTGCATGTTGAGTAGCCACCCTTGTGGTTGTAATTACCTAGCCTAGTTGACCCTGCTGGCCTGGTCAAGTGAAATTAGTAAGGAGGCCCCCCCATTAACGCGCTCCACAGTCTTTAGACAGTTAAGACTATAGTCAAGACTGGAGAATTTAGCGAGACGTCCCTCTGGGAGGTCATAATCCTCAATGTTAGGTGTTAGCTCATTAACATCAGATACCATATTAACAAACCATTTAAAATGTTCATTTTAATAGCAACTCACCCTATTCTGACAAAATCCTATTAGCAGGTAACCTCTGTGTAAACCATACTGCAAACATCTGCTACTTCCAGCGTCTGCCTCGTGACTGATAGTGTACAACAAGACGAAGTGGGCAGAGATTAGAAAAAATGAGGCTCTTTATATAGCCGAGAGAGCAGCTAATCTGGATGTTCTAAGCTTGTTTTCACCTAGAGCTCCAACCCTCTTCCAGAGAGAATCAAATCGCTTTTCACCTGAACCCTTCCACCCCTAATCCATCAGCATGAAAAGAGAATTAACGAGTGTAACGTGCGCTACATGTATATGGGATTATAGCTGGTGAAGAGATAAAGCCGAGTCACCTGTGTATACAAAGACTACAGGGGGTGATTAACGACAGGTGTGACGCGCCAGCCCGTGAACGGATTAAGCCAAAAAAAAAGAAAAAAAAAGGTATGTTTCAGGTAACATGGGCAGAAAGACTGGGGTCGGTAGGTCGGATTTTTATTTTATTTTATTTTATTTTTTTAACATGAAAGCACTAGCCATCCTCCGTGGAAATTCTAAAAATGACCCAAAAAGTATAAAAATATGAAATTTTCTTCAAACTTGCTTAAAAAAAAACGTAGGGTCGACCCTGTTTTGCTAGGGTCGGTCAGGTGACCTGAAACAAACCTTTTTTTTATTTGGCCTTATCTTTCAAGCTGACGCTTAAATTCAACTAGCCAGCCGCCGTCTACACCACTCACTGCGACAAGAGGAGGTGCTGTTGTTTTACACTTGAGTCGCTTACCACATGGACTCTACCTCACAGACAGACACGCGCCCCCTGTAGCTTTTTTTTTTTGTTTTTTTTTGTATACACACGCTAATCTCATAACCCCCTTATCCGTTATACAGGTAACCAGTATTCTCTTTTAAAATAGCTGCCAGTCAGCTTAGCTCTAGAAGCAAGAAGGCGTGTATAGGTGCCTTATAAGTCGGCAGGGGGTAAATACTAGTGAAAAAAGGAAGGCAGGTGTGCAGGTAGCTTTTCTAACAGACACGTGTGTGCACTAAGCTGCTTAAGTCTAAACCCTCCCGCAGTAGTCAGGTGGCATGTGAAAACTTACTTAACTGATCTCTTACATTGAGTAGAGTCTCTGTGCTGAGAGAGCCTTTTCAGCCGTTTAAGAGGATTAACTAGGACAGGGTACATAAGGAGTGAAACGCCGAATAGCGGCTACTCAGTCTCGTGCAGCACAAGCAGCAGCATCTAGCAGCGGCTTTAGCAGCAGCTGCACGTGCAGCACAAGCAGCTGGCAGCGACTTCAGCAGCACAAGCAGCACGAGCAGCACAAGCCGTAGCATTTGTCAGCAGCATCCGTGACATCGTCAGCAGCAGCCCCCATGACCTTGTCAGCAGCACAAGCAGCCAGCAGCTGCCAGCAGCTGCTTCAGCAGCTGCTGGCAGCTGCTGCACGAGCAGTAGCACAAGCAGTAGCATCTGTCAGCAGCAGCAGCAGCAGCACAAGCATCCAGCAGCTGCTGCATGAGCAGCACAAGCAGCACAAGCAGCAGCACCGACAGCAGCAGCAGCAGCAGCGGTGGTGTGTGACCACTAAAGTCGAGATGAAGCCTAGTGACATTTGACATGAAGCTTGAAAAACACAGTGACAGGTGACATGAGCAATTCTTAAAATCGACATGAGATATGAGCATAATTAAGCGACATCGACATGCGCCATGGCTATTTTTTAAGACAAACATCATATGTCATAGCCGCCTCATCCAAACCTCCACTAGTAGTGCTCTATAAGCGCAAGCTGTAAACCCTCTCCTCCCCCCGTGCACACAGGCGAATTATCAGAGTCAGCCAATGGTGTCAATACCCCTCTCATACAGGGGTCGGGCGCTGCTGGACTATAATAGATGAGTCAAGGACCGTTCTACTGAGGGTCAGGCAGGCTAAGTCGGACATTCAATGACAGGTAGGTCTTTGACAACCTTGCTTGAAAGTCTGGACAGCATTGACAGACTGGGGCATAAGGATCTCGCATGGTCAGACTTTCAAGCAAGTTTTGCTAAAGTCGCGTTATTGAATGTCCGACCTAGCCTGACCCACAGTAGAACGGTCCTTGACCCGTCTATTATAGTCCAGCAGTGCCCGACCCTTGGCTGAGAGCAGTTTAAGCGCCATTGGGTGTCTCTGATATTTGCCTCTGTGTAAGATGAGAAAAAAAGTCTGTTGAAAGACTATATTTCAAGCCAGAAAACTGTAATTAGCTTTCCAAGTTGTTTATTTAACAATATCTTAGCCTAGCAAGCAGCTGTCAGATGTCATCTAAGAAAAAAATGTGAGCTGTTAATAGATTCAAGAGAAATTAGTTTACAAATAGCCCGTGTAAGTACGCCCATGTCTTGCTTATTTCTCATAGGGTTGTAAGATAGTCACATCATGATGCACATCATCATAAACGCAATCATGATACCTTTCATTGTAAGTAGACTCGCCTCTCTGCCCTCTAAAAGAGAGGGCAGAGAAGCGAGTCTCACTCTTAAAAAACCCTTCCCCTCCCCCCCTCCCCCCCTCCCCCCCTCCCCCCCTCCCCCCCCCCCATGCATCTTAAAGAGTGCCCCCCAGAGTGCCCCTTCCCCCCTAGAAAAAAAGAGCCGTATTTTTTAATTATTTTTTAGCAAGCTTTCAGCTTGCTTTTTTTTTCTTTTTTTAAATTTATTTATCCATAAAAATCTCAAGTGACTTATTTTGAAATTCGCGCCAACCTAGTAGTCACGTGACCCCCTTAAGTAGGTCACTTCCCGTCACGTGACCTATTTGAATTTCCCGCCAACATGGTGGTCACGTGACCCTCTTAAGTAGGTCACTTCCGGTCACGTGACCTATTTGAATTTCCCGCCCAAAGGTCACGTGACCGGAAGTAGGTCACTTCCGGTCACGTGACCTATTTGAATTTCCCGCCAAAAGGGAGGCCTCTCATTGGCTGCTTTTGAATTTCCCGCCAAAAGGGAGGCCTCTGATTGGCTGCAGGTCGATTGAGTAATAAACAGATAGTCCCGTTCCGATACATACAATACTACTTTCAACTACTAGCTGTCGGTAGTTCCCTTCACTACCACGCTACCATAAAACCTAGTGCAGAAGCCGCGGCTTGTATGCGAGTCAGAGTCAACTTTCTTTCGATAGCCAACACACCTATAACATTTTCAGAACCTCTCTGTGGCTTTATTTATTTGCCAAAGTTAGTGGTGCAGCTAATATGCGAGTTAGGTTTACACTTGAGGTTTTTACGGTAATCACAGTAAGGAAGTTCAGTATACTGGTATATTTCTTGAAATGTTATTCTAAGTTATGAAGAGTTCCTCTCCTTACATTACATGGAACTGTATGCAAGATAAGACTGTTCATCATCCAGTATAAGCCCAAAGCCTTCTTTGTGGATAAGTCAAAAGAAGCTTTGGTGCCAGCGATACCGCTCGAGACCAGCAATGACGATACTCAACTAATCCTCTTTGTGGATAAGTCAAAAGATACCAATACTGATTGTAAACTGTGAAATTGAATTAAATAAACACAGCTTCAAACTCAAACTCATCAACTCACAGTTATTGAGAGGGTTCATGGCTGCAGCATACATGAGGGTGTTATTTCTGGGTGGTTGATGTGGTTCCTCTATGGACCTCTTTGCCTCTATAACCACAGTTAGGATCCAGGTACACAGGTTAGCTGCTGCCA